>JAOXYJ010020249.1:0-12599 GCA_028566555.1 Lithophaga nigra
CCATTTTTCACAGAGTTATCTCTCTTTGAACTTAGAATTTTTTAACAACATTGATTGTGTCCTCAGCTCCTCTTACACCCGTCAACTGATTGACTCCAAAGTTGGCGTATAATTTATACATGATATGTAGATGTGTATGTGGTAAGGGTTTTCTTTTTTGTCAATTTTATAAAAGGCATGCCCCCTTTGAACTTCGAACTTTTTACGTGATATAGGCTCAAAAGAGGTTACCACCCATAAGCATATGGATAATATAAGCTGCATATTCCTCAACATTATTAATTGATATATTCCTGTGACAATTTTGTAGAAGTGTCCTGTATTTGTTTCTGCGATTTTTTGTACTTAATTTCCAGAAGGCGGCATCTAGAACAGTTAGATATGCTGTTAAGTATTCATTTTTTCCACACTGCTTCTACCTTCTGTCAATGTCAGTGTAAAATGCTCCTGCCCTTAAATGCTTTATATAGCACCGTTTTAAACCATGGATTTGGAAAATTGTATTTCACTAGTATGTAAAATTTTCAGCCTTATTGATGATTTTGACAACAAATTTTGGAATAATTCTTGAAATATTGGAAAGTATCTTGTTAACACTGTGCACAAATGTTAACCACATTGAAACGATGAATCATGAACAACCCACATGGCTGAGCCATCAAGGTCAAGGTCGGGAGCGGAGGTATACTTAGTGAACCTTGCTCGCAGTAATTCTAGATTACTGTTTGTCTTTGATGTATGTAAACAGTTAGAAAATTAAGGAATCAGCTGTACACATCTACATTAGGGCTGAATTTGAACACAATGCTCCAACCAACACTCAAGCCTTTGCTTTCGTCAACTCGGACATGTTCCTAAAGTTTAAGTCTGATAGTCTAAAGATGTACGTGCTATTTTAGACCTTTTACGTCGTTTTCTTACTAAACTGTAGTAACAAAACAGTTTTAAATACATGAGTGAATTAAAACTCTTAGAAAAAATGGTGAGTAACACGAACCGAAACAGCATTCTCTTTCATTGTCTCTGGAAATGATAGCAAAATTGCTACCAGATTTATTTCACCCATTCAAATGAAGAACGACAAAAGCTACGAAACGCTCTTAGTAAACCTACAGACTTACTATTCTGTTCCCAACACCCACCAGAGAAGCAACATTTTGCGATACCCACCTGACGATGAGGCTGAGTGGTATATCAGCACCTCAACTAGTAGTTCCTATGGAAGTAAGGATATTAATGTATATCAGCACCTCAACTAGTGGTTCCTATGGAAATAAGGATATTAATGTTTAGATACAGCGACAGATGCATCTCAATGGTCACAGGGGTTAAACCTATCATTGATACTAATCGCAGTACACTGAGCGCAGTATTCGTTCTTAGAAAACCTATCAGGTCGATTTCAGTGTCGGTAATAGCATCAACATTGGTTAGGGTGTGAGCGACAAATAACAACAAAATGTTACTATGTAGGTGAAAAGGCGTCAAATAATCAGCATTAACAGCATCTTTATCAACAGTGACATCACTGATGAAGGTTTTGTGAATTGTTCACAACGGTCGACAGCTTTCCAAATGTCGCACCTAGGGCGAAAATCATACAAAATCATTCGAACTTAACGTATCTACCTATTACCCGAAAACGATTCATCACACGGAAATTAACTAACCTCAACAATCCCATTTACCTTACAGATCAACATACCACAATACGATCCATTTTCGAGAGGTATAAATAAATAACGATAACATCAATGAATATAGATTAAATATGACGAACGGTTGGACCGATAAACTCATACGGGCTTCGAAAAAAGTTGCGCGTAAGTTTCCGCATATCCCAGCAACACCTAACTGGGGACAGATGGATCACCTAGTCAAGCCGATCGAAGCTAGCCCAACATCAAGCTCAAGAGTGTGAAAAAGGATCCAATACTCAGCAAACTGCAGAAGTAGGAAAAAGCACAGGGGTAGAAAGGGGTGAGAAGGCTAAGCAAGAAGGAGCCTGCAAAGATGGAAGTTTAAGGTAATCCCAACCAAAAGATCACTGGCTGATGTGTTCACGACATCGACAATCAAACCTGTAGTGCAGATGGATGTGGAAACGTTCCAAGAGGTGACCAGACCTAGAAGAAAGGAGCTCATTGACAGAGTAAAGCTGAAATTGACGCAAGTAAAAAATTTCTGCAATGTGTCTTTATAGATAAATATCAAGACAAAAGATGAAGAGAACACGGTCTACTTCCACTTGGGAAGTAAACAGTGACCGAAGCGGAAAATGTGGAAGAGATGTTGGAAAAAAATAAATGAGTGTATCGGGAGTCATTTTACGAATTTTCTGTAGTAGAAAAGTGGGTAGGCGCTGAAGGAAATTGTGGATATGAAAGTCTATGTCAACAAAAACGAGCATCTGGGTCCCAGTACGTTACCCTCTCAAACTGGCTAAAGGATACAGAGTGCTTCAAACGGACTGTATTAGCTGCACTTCATCATGACGAGATTGGTCAACAGTCGACGTCTAAGGTGATCTAGTAACAACAACGGAAGGACGAACTAAATTTGGAGGGCATAGATTTCCCTTCGAGTTTCAAGGTTATCAGTCAATTCGAGAAGATAAATCCGAACCTGGCAATCAACGTGCCGAGGAGGACAAGAAAGAATTGAGGGCCAGGGCAAGAAACAGTACTGTTGGGTAAGTCTTTGTCTAGGACGTTGTCAGCACAGATATCAGACCACAACGGACAAATCTACTTCTGTCGCAGGTGCTTGAACCCTTTTTGCATGTACTCGCATAGAAAAAAGAATACTGCACCAACTATAGGGTGGTAAAAGTGGAGATGCCCAAGCCCGAGACTTACCAACACTTAGAAAACCAGGAGAGAGCGTTGAGGGTACCGTTTGAAATTAACGAAGAATTCTAGTGTTTCATCATGCAGGTGCAAACATATCACGAGGACCCTGCCAAGACATATGCCCAAATGCACAAGAGGTCAGAGAGCAACACCCATATGGACTTGACAACTACCCTAACCAAAACGTTTGCTGAACTTTTGGCTACAGCCATGGAGAAGCAATCATCTCTTTGCTAAGCAAGTAGAGTGCAGACATAAGGTATCTATGCACTCCACCTTAAATCACTGGCTGACCGCGGAAAATCTTCCAGACTCCTTTGTAAATCACTGGCAGCATTAAGATGACGGCGAAATGTGAAACAATAACCACACAGAAGCAGTCATGTCAAGGACACTCCACCAAACCATATACCCAAGCATATCCGAAGCATATATCGTCTGACTTCTTGGTCTACATCAAATGCTTTCGACGATAGGGTGCATGCAAAAGACGCAGTGATCTACACCATGCAAAAAGATGGTGAAGACGTGGCACAAAGCTTCGTCGACAGACTGGAAAAGGATATCAAGAACCAATACCAACAGAATGAGATGACGGAGGAGGACAAGAAAACGTTCACGTATTGGATCTGTAACCAACAGCTCCATGGACAAAGGTAGGAACCACTGTCATTACACGGGGTAGTTTCGAAGAGCGATACACAAGGAGAGTAAAATGAAGTATAGAGTACCCAAGTTCATCTGTGATCTTCCATAACTTGGCAGGGTACCTCTTTCCCAAGAACCTGGGAGTGATTGAAGGGAAGATCAAGTGCATACACAACACAGAGAAGAAGTTAATCTTCTTCACAAAGTGTTGGCAGTTGCCGAATACAGGGCGCGCGATGGGAAAGTGAAGCTTGTCGACCAACACTCATAGACAGCTTCAAGTTCATGAGCGCAAACCTGCAGAGATGTCGAACCCCGATGACTTTGACCTTGGGAGGTGATACATTAAAGACAAACAGTTTGACAAGAAAGCCTAGTTCACGCTGATGCAGGAATACGTGGGAAGGACAAACACATACGGAGAATCTACCATTAGTTACTGTCAAAGGAATTGGTTTTGGAGACAATGGACAGAGGAGAAGCTGGGTCTTCAGAATACATGAACAGGAAGATCGGACACATCCTCTGAAAGGACTAAATGTATGACACAGACATAAAGAACGCTCAACTCACACTACTGTCATAGTACTGTCATCAGAACAAGGTTGAATACGAAAGACTCGATGCATAAATTCAGGATAGAGATGGGTTGATCGCAGATCTCGTGGCTCGACCCAAGATCTCACGGGACGAGGCAAAGACTATATTACTCGCCATTATCAATGATAAACAAGGTGAATTAGAACCCGAAATGCCCCAATGGTTCGTAAATTACTACAATGGCATAAGGTAGGTCATGGAAAGATTCATCAAGTTGAACCCTGACCTACATAAACTAGCCTGTCAATCAAAGGCGAAGAAGGGCACTGAGTACAATATCAAGGTCACAACTATCAACCATGTCATGTGTACCCTTGTAAACAAAGCCTTGATGGCGGCGTTCGACTACCTCCCCGGCAAAGGGAATCCAAGTGGGATCACTCGTATTCGATGGGTTGATGATTCATAAGAAAGGGGTATCATCGTACCAACGGCCGCAAATACTCCAAGGGTGTTCGCAGAGGGTGAAAGGGGTCATGGAATTTGAGATTACCTTTACCGTCAAGGAGATGAATAAAGGATACGACATTCCCGATAGGGTGTAAGAGTCAAAGTCAAACAACATCAACATGCTCTTGAGGAAGGGTGTCTACCAATACGAGTACGTTGACTGATCGACAGGTTGCAAAAGACTACCGTCAAAGAAGGAGTTCTACAACAGACTAAACAACGATATCAGCTATTAAAATTACACTCATGCGCAGAGGGTGTGAAAAGAGATAGGGATAACGACCATACGGGAGTATCATGACCTATACCGTATTCTCAGCAACGTTTTTGAGAACATTTTCATGAGACACTTTGACCTCGACCCAGCAGTCCTACACAGCGCCGAGCCTTGCCTATGACGCAGCACTGAAGGTGACAGGAGTAAACCTGGATCTTCTGTCAGACCCCAACATAATACTTATGGTTGAAAGGGGAATCAGCGGAGGGATCACCATGGCATTGAAGAGGTAGGCCAAAGGTAATAACCCGCACATTGAAGGTTATGATGTAAGCCAGCCCACCAACTACCTCATGTACCTGGACATAACAACCTCTATTTATTGGCGATAAGCAGACGTTTGCCAACCGACGGTTTCCTGTGGATCAATCCCGAAGAGATGCCAGACTTGGACACACCAAAAGATGAGGATAATCAGGGATACATCCTAGAAATTGATCTCGAGTACCTGTGTGATCTCCACGACTGCCACAGCGACTATCCCCTTTCCCCGAAACCTTGGAACTGAACGGAGTCAAAAAGCTAGTATCCTACTTACAGGACAAGATAAGGTACGTGGTTCACTTCGTCAACCTGAAACTTTACCTTTACCTTTATCAGTCTTCGGCAAGATCATGAAGAACATCAAGGAGAGAGTGGATGTCGACTGCTGAACAGTGAACAGAAATCCCTGATAATAGTGGCCAAACCCAACTTTAAGAGCAGAACCATTTTCAACAAATATTTGGTCGCAGTTTACATGCAGAAGACCAAGATCGCCTTCGATAAACCCGTCTACCAAGGGTTTGCCGTCCTAGACCTGTCAAAGACTTTGTTGACGGACTTTGTCTACAACTAAATTAAGCCGAAGTACGAAGAAAAGGCATATATATAGGTTACACGGACACAGACAGCATTATTTGGGACATCCACACCCTAACATTTACAAGGGCCTCACCGAGGAGCCTAAAAGAGAGGTTCGATACCTAAAACTACGCCGCCATCCATCCCTCGAGGATACAGATCAACGTGAAAAAGAAGGTCATAGGCATGTTCAAGGATGCATGTTCCGGGAAACCTACAATAGAATACGTGGGGTTCAGCCCAAAGATGTATGCCTTCAAGGTTGGTCAGCAAAAATGTAAGAGAGCTAAGGGCGTGAAGAGGAACGTTATCAAGACGGGAATCTCTTTCAATGACTACAAGACATGTAAGGGCACGGGGAAGGAGGCCTACAGATCCATAAATATTATCAGGAGTAAGTTACACCAAATGTATTACCTGGAGTGTAACAAGAAAGCTCTGTCTACCAACGATGACAAGATTGTTATTTTTGAAGTCGGGTCCCTACTCTGGCTCACGAACACTACAGAATAAATGGATAAGGTAAGGCTATTCAGCCTCCAAAACAAACCACTCTTCAATGTGGAGCTCGAAAAAGCAGCAAAAGACATGAAAATCTCGTATTTCAGAGGAGTGTACATGAGAGAAGGCCTACTGGACAGACTGCGTGCCGTCGAATGCGGTATACTGATCATGACAGCCTCAGCGGTCTCGGGATGCACTTGACGTGTTGCTTCAAGAACAAGTCAACCAAGATGTATTGTGACCTTTACAGAGTCCCACCTCCTATCGAGATGATTGAGTACTTATGACCTGATATTCACTACAACAAAGACGAACTACAGAAACGCGGGTCGGTGGTGTGCGGTCACTTTTGCTTCCACCTTCTGAAGGAGTTGTCAGACGGGTAGTCATTGGTTGACGTGGTGTTCTCGTTGCTCCAGTAAATAAAACATGGTAGACAAGTTTAAATCTTCAAAAGAGACATTTATAACTGTATCGAAGATGCTTCAAGATTTCGACATGAGGGAGCATCGTATCACCAACCTTGAAACTCCTGAAAGCAGTGCAGATGCTGTAACAAAGCGGTCGGTCAATCACCATTAAGAGGCATAGATGAAATCGAAGCATTACAAACAAAGCTTAATCAGATAATGATGGAACTTAAACGTATCGAAAGGAAATATGACTCGATCAAACTGGAGAAAGATTTGCGAGAAAAAGTGGGCAAGAAGGAATGCGTCTCCACCAACATGGGTAAGATGAACGTCGACCTAGATATGCAATTCATAATTTTCCAAAGGAAAAACAAGCGAATGAGGTTGTCATAAAAGGATTTTACGCAAAAAACTGACATGAATTAGTATAAACGATGCAAAGTAAGATTAACACAGTCGAAAAGTGAGTTGATCTATGAAACAGTTCGACAACCAATACAGAATAGATAGCCCGGAGACCTCTGTTTAACTGAAACACCCCTCAGTAGTTCCGACTTCTCGACCTAGTAACAGCGTGAGCAATCATTACCGGCTGATTGATTCATTCATGGCAGCACTTGAAAATCGCGGTTAACTCCCCCACCCCTTTGACCTTTCCAGTCTTGGTGATCATTAGACTCCAAAACGAGACATTACAATTCTGTTATTGCATGTCTGATTTTTCAATCCAAGAGTGAACGACGCTGGACAACCCCAGCCATTTGACAAAGACCTCTTTCACACCGTTTCTGGTTCTCCAACATCCCCTTTTCGATGCAGTAGACGTCTTGATCCGTCTTCTGCAGTTCGGATTCGTAGGAGGATCCCTGGATGTCTTTGGTCATCGGGGTGTTTAATCCTTCTCAAACATTCTCTTCCTCTCGGTATTTTGACCCTTGTCGCCAACGCAAAAACGATACTCCTGCATGGATGACACGTCAACGTACAGGTTTCAGAATACCTTAACCTCATGTTTCTTCTGACTCGTAGTAGTCATCTTGATGAATCTATGTACGGTGGTAGTGTACTGATGAACGAGGTTATATAGGACATCGATATTCGTGCGCGTAGAGTTGGCTGAGAAGCACTTGAAAATCTTCTCCTTCATGGTTCGGTTCCAGCGTTCAAAAAGCCTCGACTTCTCTTAGTTCTTAGTTGAAACAGCTCGACGATATGATTTTGCTCTTTGTTGTAGAACTTGTTTCCTTTGTCCGTTCACAGCTTCTTGGGAACGCTGAACTTGAATACGGATTGGATGGCATGTCTGACCTTTGATACCTTTTTTGTACTTGAGCGGCATAAGCCAGTCATACTTTGAGAAGACATCGAAAAGGCAGTCATGTCGACAAGGTCGCCAGTCCAAGTCTCGTCACTCGACGTTTCTGTAACTTACATCGGACGGGCTTATTCAACTCTTCAGCTGGTTCATCCATCCAACAATATTTTTCTCGACACCAAGTCACGTTGGTACCGATCAGAGGTCTGACGATCCTGCGATCCATTTTTTCTCTCGTCGTTGGGATTTTGATGTGATCGAGCTCGTGCAGCATGTTCTTGTCGCTAACGAAGTATCCTTGTGTGTTGAATAATAGAGATCGTGAATAAGGCTGCCTGATCGACTCTGTTCATAAATGTCTACCGAGTTTTAGTCGTTTCATCAGCGTTAAAACGCTTATGCAGTTTGGTACCAAGCCCTGTGAAATTTTGCCCCTGCAGATGCATCACTACGGTAGGCGCTTGATCAGTTTGCTCACAAGGCCGGCACCTGTGTTTAAATCAATAAACTGAGACTTCCTCGAACCACAAACGGTGCAAGTTCCAGTCTTCCACCGTCGCCCGTTGCTGATCATTGTCTAATGAAGGTTGCTTGTCTCCGTCTTCCTTTTGCATCTCATTCAGTAGATCATCCTTTATTAAATAAATAAACGCTGAAGACATCTCGTACAATTAAGCCGCTTTGACCAGTCATAACCACTGTCTTCTTCCCCACAGGTCGATCAGAGGTCTTTATTCATTGCTGGACGTTGTCGATGTACTACCTCCGCCACAACAACCTAGCGGTATCGACACGCTCTTCTTCGTACAAGGTGATGACGTAACAGACCCGCGCGAACTCGATACAGCTCGTAAGAATCTGTTGGTGTTCAAAGACTTGATAGTGAACAAACAGAACAAGTGCGAGGACTACTATGTCAGAGGGCGACACAACAACGTCGACTGCTTCTACGTATGCCGAGACAGAGTATCAGGGAAAATGTTAATTTAATCTACCTCTTCCAACAAGATGCAAAGAATCTCGGCCACATTCATCAAAATTATTGTACTGATCTCTCAAAGGAGCAGATCGAAACCCTGTGCCAACATTGCTGGTCCGAACCACACGGTTTCGTCGCCACCGATTTAACGACAACTAATGGGAAGTATCGATGAAATTTTAATGAGTTTTACAGACCAGATAAATGATGGAGTTTTACAAATACTTTCATCTGAAAAACTCGTATGAATTGGAAGGCCGATGTAAGCATGAATGGGAACGCATATATCATCGGAAACACAAATGTGCTAAATATGATGCAACCGTTGGGCAGAGCTGTGCACAAAAGAAAAATCCAAGGGGACATTGCGAAGTGAAGACGATCAAAGGACACTAATGTACTCATTGTTGTCCTCAAAATGAGGCCAAGCGTCGTAGCCACTTAAACCTTTCACATGATGTACATCCAGATGCAGAGGAAGTGGTTGAGACCACCGTCATCTAACGCCCGCATCATTTCTTTCGCTTCTTTTATCCACTCGCTCACTGGACTCGAACAACCGGCCTTCAGGATACGGACCCATGGCGTGTACGTATGTCCGAAGACACGACGCATTTACAAGAGGAAACTCTTAACATGTTAATTACCGTTCGATGAAGCTACCGTTTGCTATGGTGGTGGTGTTCGAACAAATACAATCTATCACTGTGGGTGTTCGATCAAACGCTACGGAGCGTTCGTCAGAACGGTGTAAATAAAACAGCGATGTCATTCATAACGATCGCCGATCCCAAGCAGCGAAAAGATCTTGCTAAGGAGTACCGGGATTTCAAACGCAACATCCAAGCGCGCAACTTACAACAAAGACTTGAAAAACAGGGATCGAGACTTTTTCAAACTCGTTGTAGAAGCGGAAGAGAAGATTGCATCTCAGATTACCAAAACGATCGAAGATCTTCCATCATTATTCCCACCACTACCAGCATTGCCACCACCGCCAGAGTTTGCTGGTCCATTGGCAATCGATCAAACAAGCATTCAGATGACTTTAGGGCCCAGAGCCTTTGGATTGAGGTCTAAGGACAATGACATCCTCATCGGGAGTAACTGATCACCTTTGACCGAGACGATATCTTTGTAAATGGTGTGCGGTACAAAGGAACACCCGGACTCCGGGAGATCTTTGTCAGACCTGAGACCTTTGAGCCCAATGACTTGGATAACTATGCTGAAATCTTGCAGTCCACGGGTGCGATGTATCAGGGTGATAGTGTTCTTAAAAGGACTCCTAAAGAAAGTAGAGGTTACAAGTGGAAGAACATCGTTTCGCACATATACAAACAGGAGAAGCAAGGTAGAGGGCCTACAAACAGTCTTTCCACTTTCAGATCTTGACCAGCTGTTGAACCGATTAGACCTTTGCAAAGCGTCCTACCAACCTGGGAACAATGGTTTCACACATATACAAAAAGGACAAGCAAGGTAGCGGACTGCAAACAGTCTTTCTACCTTCAGACCTCGACCACCTGTTCGATCGATTAGATCTTTTCACAGCGTCCTACCAACCTGGGAACAATAGAGTAAGAAAAGAGATCGTAGCCATTCTCGATGCGATGAAACGGGCAAGGATTGATCAACAATGAGGACTACAAATTAACGCATTGCGACCTCCTATAAATAAAATATGCTGCAAACGAAGAAAGGTTATCGTCGGAAATACTTTTACGGCGGTCGAGGTCTTTTTAATGCGGTTACCAAGTCACACGTGCGGGTGTTCACCTCTTCAGCTTCGAAAACGCTGGGGAGTAAGGCGCTGACTACTGCCACTAATGCCACAGAAAGGGTGCTACTAAAACTGTGACTCTTGTAGTCTAAAAAGATGGCTCCTCAACAACGAGCCACATTCAGCAACATCATTTCCAAACCAAGACCACACTTGCACAATATCATCTCCAGGAGTGGTAGTGCACCCATACGCGATGTCGTTCGACGGTATAGATAAATAATGATGTCTGAGATTGTAGATATCAAGGAACCCTTGATCTTCAACGTGCGTATTCAGGAGTATGAATACCATGCGTACGAACCCATCAGGAGAACAAATCTGAACAACTCTAGATTGGAGATGAGGATCAAAATTGAAATCCAGGACTTATTCATGCATCCGACCGAGAGTTATTTGATAGCAGAAGGACAGCTTCAAAGGAACGATAGAACAGCCTTCTAAGATGCCGATCTAATCGCACTGTTCAACAACGCCGTCATGTATATCTTCAAGACCATCAGGTATCTTTCCGGAAAGGCGATCGAGACTCTCAGGTACTCCGGGGTTGCCACGACCAAGTTTGGGCTTTGACATACCCGAACGACTTCGTCAAGTCTCAGAGTCTCAATCAACTATGGTTCAAGAATTCTTCCGCTGAAGCTGTGACCGAAACCTCTCGGTTCGCTGCCAGGAAAGGTTATGTCATCACCCGTTGAAGCACCTGTTAGGATTTGTTCAGGACTACGATAACCTAGTGTACGGATTCAAACATGAGTTGACTCTCAATCGAGACACTGACGTATTCAGAGATGCTGGTGTCAATACAGTGGCTAGGATTATGTTGAGTAAAGTCTCTTGGTTCGTCCCAAATGCTCCACCTTCTGACGAGACCAAGCTTAAAGTGTACAGAACGATGGAGAAAAGGGCCAATCTAGACATCGGTTCCGCATGAGACAGTGCTACTACATAGCCGTTCCAGAGAATACAACCTTCAGTTGAAGGTCGTCCACTAAATATAGCATTAAAAAAGCCGTGTGGGTCATCGTACTGTTTCAGACTGATAAAAGGAACGATCAGACTGCAAACCCTGCTGTCTTGAACCACTGCCGATTGCGAAACATCTACATCACGCTGAATACACAGAGGTATCCCGCGATGAACTACAGTACATCTTTCACTCACAACAGAATGGCTTGAGTGTACAAAGAAGTGGCAGACTTCAGGGAGGAAGGTCTTCAACTTGGATCATCTCATCGGCAATCCCAACATCTCTACAACTGATTTCTCAGATCTCTACCTATTGTTTTTCTTCGATGTCAATAAACAGAGTGAGAAACTTAAGGATTCAACACTAGACATCTACGTCGGGGCTGAGTTTGATAAAAAAAAATGTACAGCTGATACTCAAGCCTTTGTTCACGCCATCTCAGATAGGATTCGAGTCTGATGGTAAAAAGCTGAGTGTTGTATTCTAACCTCACAATGGATGAACATGACTGTACCGAAATGGACAAACGACTGTTTTGCAACTACACGCTAGTTACAAAACTTTGTTTGATAAATGAGTGAGCAAGATCTACGGCAGCAAATCGCTGATACCAACCCAAAGCAAGTGTTCTCTTGGATCGTCTTCGAACGCGGTATCCGAATCCCTACCAGATTCTATCCATCCATTCAACATTCAACAGAACAACATACGCTATGAGATGGCCTAAGTCACCTTGAGACGTACTACACAATCCCCAACATCCCTTCGGAAATAATACCTTTCGCTACTCGTCTAAAGATGGTGCAACCTGATTGACCATTACGTTGAATACCGATTCATATGGTATCGACGGCATCACCAATTACCTTCAGCGCCAATTGTGTCTTAACAAACACAAGGCTAAGATTATCGTCGATGTCAATCACCGCACGTTGACGGCAACTCTGACCTTTATCAAAAGCTAT
>JAOXYJ010020360.1:0-12595 GCA_028566555.1 Lithophaga nigra
ATTGGAAAGCACCGAATGTCATGCATGAACTAAGTTGCAATCATTGACAAATGATTCTCGTCAGTGCATGTTGCTAGAATAAACATTTTAAAAACATACCATAATGACCATAAACCTATCAAGCAAAGAAGTTACATTTAGATCTATTATGTTTATTGTGCATTTGAACTTGATGCAGTGATTGCCAAGTTTCGTGCTACGCACGACCTTTCATTTGATTCTTTCATCAAACACATTTTATATACAGCTAGGCAAACATGTTACCATTCCTTATACACCTGTTATCATTATTCCCGCATTTTCGGTCATCAGGACTTCATTTTGGTTTTTATATTGTTATCGATCACCTTGTTTCAAGGAGGGAAAATATAAATATTTTACAACCTATGGCTACATATTTATTGAGATCTGGTTGCTATTATTTACGAATTAAGGTCCCAAACAAATGTTAGGGTCGAAAATAGCTGGCGTTTCCGACACTATTCGTGAGGTTCGTAAAGGTATTACCATCCAAGTAGCCAGTACTTCGTTGCTCATATGAAATATGCATGGCCTACTTCCGTCGTCAAATGGGTTCCAAAGGCGTTCCTGAGTTGTTTTAGCATTTATTTCCATTAATATAGCAAATGATTACAACATTCTTGCTACATGTAGCTACTGACTGTGATTGTGGTTGCGAAGAGAAATCCTACTCACCAGTTGGAACAGCTTGGATTCATATACAAATTACATTCTTTTTATTTCATGCATTAACGCCTAAATGACCGAGTACATAGGTTAATACTGCGTCCTACGGTAAAAGCCCGTAAATATCCTCTTCTTGGAAACAACTGCGACAGTTAAACTAAAACTATTCAGAAATGATCATATAATTATCTTTATCAAATTTGTGCTTGTTTATACTGATTTGAATCCCTAGACTGCCACCACTTTGGAACATACATGTAGTTTAACGTTTGGCCATTGGAAAGTGTTCTTATGGAATCTTTTGGAGACAGCTGAGACAATTAAAAACTGGAACTGTTCATGCTGGTCGGAATTCTGAGATAGCCATTTCAATTCCTTACAAGTGGTTAGTTATAACCAGGTCCCAGATACAGGTTCAGATGAGACTCTAAATTATTATAAATATTATTAGATAAGTATGTGTTTTAGCTCATCTGGTGACCTATTGCAATCACTTGATGTACGTCGTCGGACGTTAGCTTTTTACAATTTGATCTTTATTAAAACTATCAAGCCAAACGGAACAAAGTTGGCGGGAATGTGCAGTAGGTGGTTCTGTAGGAGGTTTTTGTTATTTTTTTTATCAGAAAATCAACATGACCGGCTATGTTTTTATTGGTTGAAATTTAAAACAATTCCCTGCCAGAAGCTTCACAGCAGACGAAACCGTTTTATGATGTTATGATTCTTGGTTGGCCCTCCACCTAGTTATTGTTTTTGGTGCCAATAGAAAAGTCTGAAATCCGACTGGCCGCCACCGTTGAACATATTTTAGTATTTGGCTCCATTGGAAGTGCACTTGAACATCTTCAATGAGACATTTAAATAAAAGGCAGTGGCTATGTAACCAGACCCGGCTAAATAATCCCCTGGGTTATTGACCGAATCCGGTTACTGAGCTCTGGGACAATTTAACCAGGTCCGCCAAAATAGCAACAGACAGGATAATGGTTATTCGACCTAATGTTTGCAAGAATGTTGTGAACATGAATACATGTATGTCACAGAAAATGTAAGTTACTGAATTACTGATGTATAAAACCGTCACTATTAAACCAGATAAAGTGGGTACTAAAATAGTTTCCAACTACATCATCCCAAAATTAAGAAGACGTTTTGTTTCCACCTGTACTTAGAATTTTCTTCAAATCTTTTATTGATTTGACCTATGTAATATTGAAAATCTTTCTATCAAAATAATATTTTGATCTCCATGCTCCCTTAGCAGACTGTTAATACACTGACATATCTATCAAAAGTATCAAATACCATAGGTGTAGAATGAAATCAGGCCACCTAATTTAGAACAAATCGGTTGCTATCTAACCGAAAGTTCCATATTGTGTGACATTTATTGATTGTCATGCCATGTAATCAAAGTCCTTCTAAATATTTAAGACATATATTTCTTGTTCGAAATGATGAGTTAATCTGCTTTGCAGATTTTCTATCTTTTGTACAGTTGTCATTGAAAAGGAATAAAGGTATTGGTCCAGTTGGACATTTATTTTTCAACCGTAATATCATCAATACAGTTAGCCAAGACTAATATGTGTCGGAAGACAAGTATCCACATTGAATGAGTCGTCAAATCGGCATTTCTATTCAGGTTTTTTGCCCTTGGAATAGGCTTGTAATCTGTTTGAGACTAGTTGCTGATACTGAGCCTTCTACTAATGACTTTTGCCATTTTAGTACTTCCAATTAAACTAATAAATAATCTTGCATTTATATCAATTGAAATATTGATCAAAATAGTAGGATGTAAGATAGATTCAAAAGGTCTGTCATTTTGTTTTCATGTGATCATTTATTTCCCTTACTCTCCTGGTTATGACAGAACAAAATGTCAACAATATTAAATAAAAAAATGAGTACATGTACAACAAACAACATCAGATTTATTATCCTTCTTTGTGCAGAACTATTGTGAAACAATTCGGTTTTGGAGTAATATACGAACAAAAGACTCCACTGAAATTGCGGATTAATATGAAAGTTTGGTATTATTGCAGTAACCATTAAGGTTTAAGACTTTCAAATAGAATGTAATTTCAGAAATATACTTTATTCTTTTCGACTAGATCATAATTAAACTTATATGTCATTTTTATTCTGTTTAGACTTAAATGTAAAGTTGTCTAATTTACGTTTAAAACAGTAACAGTAAAATTATGTTTTAAATACATACTTATTCTTTTCAAATGTATAAACGTAAGGTTACGGATTATACTTTACACTTAATTCTATAGGCCTAATATTAAATCGAAAGTGAAATGAAAATATAAATTTTATTGTCAAACTTTCGAGTTTTGATCTCACATTTCAAATTATCGGGTATGAGATAACGTCATTTTACTTTTTTTGACGTCAACGTGACCATGGCTTAAAAGTTACTACTGATGTTAAAGTTTCATTTTCAACAATTTCCAGGTGCGTAATAGGTGGGTGCATTAAATACCTTAACTTAGCTCCTTTTTCAGTTTCGCCGCTCCACTAGAAAGGCATGTTGTTTACCCTTGTGATCATAACACTTTTTCACCTGAACGACTTGTCAATGGGACATTTAAATAAGTGAGTGAACCTTGTTCACCAGAATAATATGCATATTGGGCATATACTATGAACATATAGCAATTGAAGGTCTGTTATCACCTGTTTCAAATTAGATCCTCAACTTTTATGGTAACTGGGGTAGTACTACTGGAATTCACACAATATTATTTCCTATAATAAATTAATTGATGTTTTTTTTTCTCAGAATTTGAGAGTCTGAAGAGTAGCCGACGATGTACCGAGTCAGGAGCAGGAAGTTGTAGGTGCCTTAAGGGGAAACGGTAGTAGAGTAAGAATGGAATCTTGAGACAACTTGAAAAAGAGATGCGAACAAACAGTCTCAAATGAGTATATTAAAAATAATGGCATCCGAAAACAAGATGAGTAACATGGATCGTTACAGACAATTCCTCATGGAAATCCGATAGGATCTGAACGGGGACATCTCGGATGAGGAAGAGCAGCAAGAGGTCAGAAAAACATGTTGCGACAATCCTGCAATGGAACCGTGGGATGAACGCAGACGTAGCTGTAAACATTGCGGAGCGAAAGAGATGTATCAACCGTTTTTGAAAACAAACTAGACAAAGTAGCGAACATGTGGAGCTCTTTACTAAGAGGAGGAAGGAAGAGTTTTGTAAGAGCAAACCTGGGAAAGACGGACTCTCCTGAAGACATCGGAAGCAAACGATTAAGGAAGATGACGAGGATGTACCGATCAGGGGTAAGATCCAAGTGACTGAGACCATCAAGGAACTTCGAAGAATCGCCAAGGAAGAAGGTCTAAAGGGATACTCCAGAATATCCAAAGACGCGTTAGTGAAGCTGATCGAAGAGAAGACCAGCCGGAGGTTCGGACGCAAAGAGATCCTCACCAAGAAGCAGCTTAAGGCAGTTGCTAAGAAATGAGGTGTGATCAACTACTCCAGATTGAAGAGATGACCGCACTAGGCTGGTGGAGAAGGACGAGGAAGACGAGATCGAGGTAGAACACAAGGGCGACGCGTTGAAGTTTGTGTTTGGGACAGTGACCGTCCGGCCTCTGAAGAACCATGACGTAGATACCTTCTTCAAGGCAATTCATAGTACCATGCTAGTTAAGATATCGGATGCGTTGAACAAGAAGAAGGGACTGAAAGTACAATTGGTTCTGAACATGGAGATCGTGAAGACGAATCCCATAACCTGGGAGAAGACGTATGTTTATCCATACTTCAGATCATCCAAACCATCACCGAGTTGACGGATGTGGAGTTGGAGATAGCGTTCATGGAACAGGAAGTCAAAGAGACCTTTGCAAACTTCCAACGCGAGGGTAGTGGGTGGACGTTCCAGAGTATTCAGTATCTAGAGATTCACTTGAACAAATACAAGCCGCTAGGAGAGAGCTCGTACATTCCACTCCCACATCAACTCGCACGAAAGAAAGCAATCATCAATGTGGAGAATGAGGATCAGCAATGTTTCAAGTGGGCGGTTCTTTCAGCACTACACCATGATAAGGTGGATCAGAAACATACCAACCGGATGAATCAGTGCTAACAGTGGACTGACGACGTCAAGTTCGGTGGTATTGAGTTCCAAGTCTCACTCAAAGCGATCGATAGGTTTGAGACGCTGAATGGTGACATCAATGTCAATGTCTTCGGTTACGACGGCAAAAAGAAGGACGGGGACGTATGTAAACTAGAAGTGTACCGGCTAAGGATATCGCCAAGCACGCAGATGTTTTTTTATTAGCAACGTTAAAACAAACAATATAACTGCTGAGTGAAGAGCTTGACGCGACTCTTGGCTGCACAAGTATCGTCGGACAGTCACGAACTCTTCTTCTGCCGCAGGTGCTTGAGTCACTTCACCAGACAAGACATCTTGGATGAGCACCTCGGGTACTGCATTCAGAACAAACCAGCGAAGATCGAGCTACCAGAAGAGATCCAACAATCGCATAATAATTTTATGTCTATTTCTATATGGTGTACATTAAGGTTCATATATAACTCCCCTCTTATTGTTGTAACGAAACTATATGTATAACATTACCGTTAACAACCGTTGTCTTTATGTAATGTAATATATATAGTGGGCTTTGACCCCTTATATATATATATATATATGTATTGGCTAACTTTTCGTCTGTGAAATTTTGGTAAAAAACTTGAGTGTTTTTCACGCGCCCTTGCAAAAAAAAACCCGGCTTCGCCCGCACGCCAGGATGGAAAGGCTTAGGCTTAGGCTTAGGGTTAGGGTTAGAGTTAGGACTTAGTCTTAAGCTTAGGCTGCTGGAGAGGCGGCGAAAGGGAAGAAAGAGGCAGCACCGAAGTGCCGGGAGAGAGTCGTTCTTCCCACTGTCACAGGGACAATATCCCTAACCCTGACTCTAAGCCCTAAGCATAAGCACTAACCCTAACTCCAACCCTAAGCCCTAAGCCTAAGCTTAAGACTAAGTCCTAACTCTAACCCTAACCTTAAGCCTAAGCCCTAACCCTAACCCTAACCCTAAACCTAAGCCAAAGCCTAAGCTTTAGCCCTAACCCTAAGCCCTAACCCTAAGCACTTCACTTTCTTTTGCAGGCGAACCATTGTACCGAAGACACCTCGTCTTGCCTTGTCCAGGGAAGGACTTTACCGAAGGTACCTCGGGGAAGCAGCATACCGAGGGTACTTCGGGAACACATCTTGCCGATGGTACCACTTGAAAGAATCTTACCCAAAGCATCTCGTCTTCCTTTGTCGGTGAAGCGTCGTACCATGGGCACCACGCTTTCCTATATATTTAAAGCGTATGATCTATTCAAAGCGATACTTACTCTTTCTTCTTCCTCTTCCGAGTCGTCCGGACCAGATCGGACTCTCGACGAGCCAGGTCCAAGAGGTTGCGTAGTTGGTGACAACCTCTGGCCTGGAACTGTCGCCTTCCTCCTGCGGGACCGTGCTTTCTGGTCTAAGGTATTTTTCCAGCATTGTCTTCTGCACGGTCTCCACAACAGTCTCCATTGAGTCGCGGTCATGGAACTTGTCATACTAGCGATCGGCAGTTTCCAAGTTATGTCCCATGTGCTTCGCAAGAGAGGCCTGTTCTTCCCTGGATCCGTCGCCCTCCCTTAGGGAAGTCACCGCCACATTCCTGTTCGTACCGGCGGTGATTGGAGGAAGACTTTGGCCGATAGCCTCGGCATGCCGTTCTCACTCCTTTTGATAGACCTTAGCCATTGTCTGCAAAAGAAACAAGGAGTTAATACACTAAGAGAATTACGGTGGTATACTATGGAAGGATGAACGTGTACTTCTTCGATACGACCCTCGACGCGAAGACCTTACGGATGCGGTCAGGATGCATGCTTCCCCCTTCCTGTGTAACGTAATACCAGACCTTAATAGGCTACTTACCGTAGGCGTAAGGTCTTTCCCGTTCAGGCTGACGTACGGGACCGTGGGTTTCAAGACTGGTCTCCGCGTACGTCAGCAGTCTGGGGGTTTGAGTTGCGTCGACGAGGATGGAGCAATCTTCCCGCTCCTGGCTTCCTTGTGTTCGTACACCTTCAAAAGCAGAAAAAAGAATCAATATGTATATCATTTTTGCCCTAATAAACTGGAAGACATTCGTGGCCATAAAACGGCGATGCCCGAAGCCGTGCAGCGAATTTGAGCTAACAATCACTAACTTAAACTAAACTTACAAGAAGCTCTGACCTTTGTCCTTCTGGCTTGATCGGTATTCGTTGAACCTGGTCGACGGTTAGTAGGGCGATGTCGCCGGACCGCTTAAAGTTGGACAGTAACAGGTCATGACAGAGCCCGTTCCTGACTTTCAAGGCTTCTTGTCTGCTGAGGGCTCTGTCTAGGCTTTGTCATAGCAGACCTGTTACCGCTCTGGGCCGCGGTCTGGATATGTAGGCACCGATCGACGCCTTCGTGACCTGGATCTGGTCCAGGCCCATGGCATGTCTGCAAAAGAAGAAAGAACATATATATAAATGCAACAGTTCCCGTTTTCTTCGCTTGTCTTTCTCCGGCCCGCAGACTCCGAAAGGAAAGAAGAAGCTTCAGTACGAGATGCTTCCGCCTTCCGGATGAAGAGTTTAAGATAAATACTTCCCTCGTACCGAAACACGACGCGTTAAATACGCGATGAGTGCTTTGTTAGGAAAGACACGAAACACAAGATAGTTACGTTGGATTACTTACCGTTCGACATCCTGTTTGTTGGCTTCCTTGTCCATGGACATGTCGCACCTTGTTGGCGATCAGATCCAACTCTGCCGACGTCATGTCCAGGCAGCAAGGAAGTGGAGATACCGTGCCAGGGAACTCAGGTAAGTCTTTAATGACTTAGCACTCAGTCTAAAAGAGAAAAAATAAAAGGTCTGTCATACATGGTTTAAAATAACTCTGTCGGTAGTTTGTGCATATGACCGACCGAAGGTACGTCATACCATGCTTCCAGTGTACTGAGATCCAGCGTATATGATAACCGATGCTTGCCCGTCTCAATGCCAAAAGGAAAGACGAAGGTGAAGTACACGACACTTCACTCTTTTCGTTGCCTACGGATACATACCTTTTTGTTTTTAGTAACTGGTCCATCTTGTTCCCTGGCTTTCCAATGTTCTCCAGTTTCTCCACTTCTGGCCTGGACAGCACCGACAGAAAGTTGAGGACAGCGGTGGAATGCGCTTCCGCTGTGGACGAAGTCCGTTGGGTGCCGGAAGTTTTGTCTTGCAAGGAAAGGCTGAAATAGAGAGATGGGAAAGAATTAGTACCAGAACGGCTCAGGTACGAGCGCGATTTGATATAAACACGACCGCAATTCCGTCCAGCGATGCCGTCAAAAGTCACTTGCCCTTACCTAAATTCCGTAGCTCTCGCCTAGAGCTTCGACACCGGCCATGTCCTAAGTCCACTCCTGGGCACCGGAGACCGGGCGCTCGTACTCCACTGAATGGCGTGGTCGTTTGTGGATCCGGATGGCGTGCAAGTCCATCCGGCTGGTGACGGTACCACAACCATCCAGTGGGCACTTGTATCGTCTATAGACCCTGGTCCCCGGTTTCTGTCGAAGGTATTCGTTGAGCTCCGAAGCACCATTGTGGGTCTTGGTTTCCTTCAAGTGTCTTCTGATGTTCACCACCATGGCGCCGTATCCCGGAATAGTACACAACTTCTTTGGACGTTTCTATAAAACATGACGACAAATTAAAGCACGAATACCTAAGAGAATACGTTTTCAGGTCATTCGTTCGATCTTTCCCCATCTCCCTTTGATAGCAAAGTCCTTACCCTTACCTTACCCTTCCCCAATGTGTCCGTCGGAAGCCACATTCAGGGACGCTTCTTACCAAAGGTAGCCTGGGGAAGGACTTTACCAAAGGTACCTCGGAGAAGCAGCATATTCAAGGTACTTCGAATACACAGCTTACCATGGGCATTTCGGGAAGGCATCTTACCGAGGGAACCTCGGAGAAGCAATGTGCCGAAGACATCCCGTCTTCCCTTGCCGGATAAGGACTTTGTCGACGGTACCTCGGGGAAACAGCTTACCGAGGGTACCTCGGGGAAGCATCGTACCGAAGACACCTCGTCTTGTCTTGCCGAGGAAGGACTTTACCCGAAGGTAACTTACTGAACTTATCTACCTTCGCCCCCTTGCCACGTTTGTACAAACCCGTGGTCACCGTGCCTGGCCCGTAAGTACCTATGGTGGTGGTATGTACCTAATACTTACTATTAAATGTTTTGGTTGACACTTCCCTTCCAGTGGGACACCAACGTGCGGAAGGTACTGGTCTTTTGTTGTGTCTGAGTTTTGTGATCTGTTAAGAGAAACAAAGTAGAACTGAGATGTACCAACAGCAAAGAATTGTTGACAAACTTCAAAACAAGGCAAAGCAAATTCACTTTTCAAACCGTAGTTTCACGGAAAATGATCGGAACTATTTCACCGAATATTTCAATAAATGACGTAACGAAAGGTACCTACAGTTTTGATAATTGCCTTTCTTGTACTCCGAGGGTCTTGTCCTCAAGAAACCATTTCTTAACGAACTTCTGCCAGGTTTCTGAAAGGAAAGAACGAACTGGTTATACACTTGCGCCTTTACTCCTGCGGGTATCATTTCAACGCGAATGTATTTGCGATTAACAGAACAAGCGGCGAACGTTGGGTCCGTTCACTAAGCAGATTTATTCTACCTGTTGTCGTCCGAGGATCTTATTGTAGATAGCCAAACTCACTGTTGCTAACACTTCTTTTGGCTTCCTCTCGAGTGGCTGGCCTATTGGCAGAGGGTACTCTTCTCCTCCCAAATCGTAACCCTGTCTTTAGAGTTTTCTGTAAAAGAAAAAAAATCATATTAACGATCCAAATTGTCTCCTTTACGGGGGAAGCAGTTTACCGAGGTACCTCGGTGAAGCATCCCGAGGTTATCTTGTATTCCCTTGGCTTGGGAAGCAGCTCTGCTTCTCTTAGTTGCATTTGTTTTAGACAAGGGTTTTTTTCTTCACTGCCTTCGCTGGGTTCGGATTAATATTTACGAAGGAACGCGTATGCTTTCTTTTATTCTACACATGCACTATATACTTCTGTTATGAGCTGATGATAAAGTTGATGCCGTTACTGGATTCAAAAACTATCATTTACTATACTTCTGTCTGGAGCTGATAATAAGATATGAAGTTGATGGCGTTAATAGATCAAAAACTATTATTTAAAATCTTTTTTGGAAACCGTTCAGTAGTTTTTGTGTATCAACTTAAAATTTTAAAACGTATTTAAATTAATCAAAGAAAACTTACCAGCTGTAGCAGTTTCATTGTAAACCACAATTCAACCACTATGCTTACTTCGATCAAAAGCAGCAGAATGGCGACCTGCATGCTTTTCGCCCAAATATATACCCGAGACCTTTGACGTGGCACACTCTCATTGGCCACATTAAACAGGAACGACAACTCACCTTACGTGGTATGTTCTGATTGGCTACATCAACCTGGAATGATAACTGTCATCTTATGTAACCGCAATAACGAAAACTCAACTCACGTAACCAGCCAAAAACGACAACTCAGCTTACGTTACCAGCTAAAACCGGTAACTCAAATTATGTAACCATTCAGGATCGACAACTCAATCATGGTACTTCGTCCTCCCTTGCCGGGAAAGCGAAAGCAGCGTATAGGTATCTCTCTTCCCTTGCCGGGAAAGCAGCGTACCGAGGGTACTTCGGGGAAACATCGTACCGAGGGTACCTGGCCTACTTCGCAGGGGAAGCAGCGTGACCATGGGCAGCTCGGGGGAGCAGCGAACCGAGGGTAGTCTGTGGAAGCAGCGCACTGAGGGTACCTCGGGGAAAGACCATTGAAGCCGAGCACCGAGGGTACTTCGGTCACCGGAGAAGCCGACTACCGAGGGTACTTCGGTCAGCGGAGAAGCCGACCACCGAGGGTACTTCAGTCACCGGAGAGGCCGAACACCGAAGATACCTCGGTCACCATTGAAGCCGAGCACCAATGGTTCCTCGGTCATCGGGAAAGCCGACCACCGAGGGTACTCGGTCGCCGTTGAAGCCGAGCATCGAAGATACCTCGGACAGCAAAGAAACCGACCACCGAGGGTACTTCGGTCAGCGGAGAAGCCGACCACTGAGGGTACTTCGGTCACCGCAGAAGCCGAGCACCAAAGATTCCTCGGTCACCGTTGAAGGCGAGCACCAATGGTTCCTCAGCAGGAAAACCGACCACGGAGGGTACCTCGGTCGCCGTTGAAGCCGAGCATCGAAGAAACCCCGGTCAGCGGAGAAGCCAACCACCGAGGGTACTTCGGTCACTTGAGAAGCCAAGCACCGAAGATATCTCGGTCACCGTTGAAGCTGACCACTATGGGTTCCTCGGTCAGCATGAAAGCCGACCACCGAGGGTACCTCTCCATCACCGTTCAGCCGACCACCGATGGTTCCTCGGTCAGCGGAGAAGCCGAACACCGAGGGTACATCGGTCACCGTTGAAGCCGCTAACCCTAACCCTACCCCTAAACCTAACATTAACCGTAACCCTAACTCGCACTCTAACCCTAACCCTCACATTACCCCTAACCCTGACTCTAAATTTAACCCCACCCATTAACCCTAACCCGAACTCTAGCCCTAACCCTAATCCTAACACTAACCTTACCCTAACCCTAACGTTAACCCTAACTCTAACCCTAACACTAACCAAACCCTAACCCTAACGTTAACCCTAACCCTAACTCTAACCCTAACCCTAACACTAACCTAACCTTAAGCCTAACATAAACCCTAACCTAACCCTAACCCTAACACTATCCCTAACATTAACCCTAACCTACCCCTAACTCTAACTCTATCCCTCCTCCATAACCCTAACGTCAACCCTTACCCTAACCCTAACCTAACCCTAACCCTAACCCTAACATTAACCCTAACCTAACCCTAACACTTACCCTAACATTAACCTTAACCCTAACCCTTACCCTTATTCTAAGCCTAAGCCTAACCCTAATCAAACCCCAACTCTAACCCTTAACCTTAACGTTAACAATAACCCTTACCCTAACCATAACCTTAACTCTAACTCTAATATTAAACCTAACCCTAACCCTAATCTAACCCTTACCATAAACCTAACATTAACCCGAACCTAACCCTAACTCTAACCCTAAAATTAACCCTAACCCTAACTCTAACCTTAACAGTAACCCTAACCATAACCCCAAACCTAACTCAAGGCCTAACCCTAGGCCTTACTCTAACATTAACCCTAACCAAAACATTAACCCTAGGCTAACCCTAACTCTTACCCTAACATTAACCCTAACCCTAACCCTATCTCTAAGCCTAATCCTAACCCTAACCCTTACCCTATCTAACCCTAACTCTAACCTAACTCTAATCCTAACTCTAACTCTAATATTAACCCTAACAATTACCCTAACGCTAACAGTAACAACCCTCTTTCTAACCCTAACCCTCACCCTAACCCAAATATTAACCATAAACTAACCCGAACTCTAACCCTAACATTAACCCTTACCCTAACATAACCCTTACTCTAACCCTAACCCTGACCTTAGCATTAAACCTAACCTAACCCTAGAGCCAGCCCTGACATTAACCCTAACCAACCCTTAACTCTGACCCTAACATTAACCCTAACCCTCACTCTAAGCTTAACCCTAACCCTAAAACTAACATTAACCCTAACCCTAACTATAACCCTAACATTAACCCTAACTCTAATCCTAACCTCAACTATAAGCGTAACCCTAACCCTTACTCTAAGCCTTACCCTAACCCTA
>JAOXYJ010020471.1:0-12594 GCA_028566555.1 Lithophaga nigra
TCAAAGAAAACTTGCTTGGCTTTTAATTTTACATTGATTAACCAAGAATAAAATACATTAATCTTCGCAAATATTTTTTTTTTCAATTTCATAATCACGAATTAAAGTTTACAAAACATAACCTACATACACTTGTCAACATTTTATATTCTCCCTAAACCAAACATTTTTATGCCCCGCCCACGAATGTGGCAGGGGCATAGATTTACCCTTCTCCGTACATACGTACGTCCGTCCATCCGTACGTACATACGTGTGGACAGGTTAAGTTCTTGGTTAAGGTTCAATTCTCAGATACTATAGATGGTACAGTAATGATAATTCATCAGTAGATGTATCTTGGTTAGTATAGGACAGTTCACCAAGAATTGGGTCAGTTTGACCTACATTTTACGCATGAGTGACCCTGGTTAAGTTCTTTATTAAGGTTCAATTCTCAGATACTTCAGATGATACAGTGATGATACTTCACCTGTAGATGCATCTTTGCTAGTATAGGACAGTCCACCAAGAATTGGGTCAGCTTGACCTACATTTGATGCTTGAGTGACTTTGGTTAAATTTTATGTTTAGGTGCATTTTAGGTGGGGCATTGGTGTCTTACAGATCATAATCATCTAGTTCTAGACTAATTTCTGTAATTATGATGATGATAATAATGTTATTATATTTGTAGTGGAAATACTACCTTAGAATCGGAGAATTTAATCCACAGACTTCAAAGAACACTACCTCCTGGAGAGGAACCTGTAAAACTGTTTTCCTTGAACTTCGATGTAGATCTTTGGAATGCAAGACGTCTAGGCGAACTGAATGGTATACTATACTTCAGTTTTTATTGCATTCACATGTATTTTCAATTGGTTAAATCAAAAATTGCATCAAGCTACATGTATTCCATATGAGATGAGTCACTATTTATCATAAAATGTAATGGTACCCATAGAATTTTTCCTGTTAATAACTTGATTTTGAAAATTAATGTATGTAACATTAGTGACAGCTAGCTACAAATGTAGCACCATTCTGTAACTGTCATTTATTTATAGAATTTGTTATATCACATAATGGTTTCTTTCTTTTCCTTGAGGGAAAATCCACATCAAAATTGTATGGGTCAGCAGTAGGAAGTCCGGCATTAGATTTGCGTCCTCTTGATTTGGAAGACTGGCCTAAAATTATACTATTCATGGTAGTTTGATAGGAATTATAATTCGGATTGGTAGTGTTGCCATTGTGTAATCCTCTTACCTGGCAGAAATTGTTCTCGATTACATCAGAATTAAATCTCGAAGGCACAATGCCTTCACCAGGAAACTCAGTAATGTGAATCTTACACAACTCTATAAATGTTGATATAAGGCTGTCAACATCATCCAAACACTTTTTACTCGGTAATCTTTTCTCTTTCTCCTTTTGAGAAATAACTAATGAATCAACCTCCTCCCTCCATGATTTAAAATACTGTAAAACGGAACAAAGTGAATCAATTCTGGTGTCATGGCACGACAAGATGGGTCTTTGATCTCGAAAAACGGAAATAAGTTTACTTGTATTTTCAAGGAATTCTACTGTACTATCTAATACAGTACCATTTGGTAGAGACTTTCTGTAATGTTTCATCAGATAACACATATCTTCATCAAGTACCTCTTCTGCTAAGTGATTCCGCATCTTTTCTGCAGAATCAGGATGTAGATGTGAGGATGTTAGCTTATAATTAATCTTCCTAGAGTTAGTGTCCTCATCCCACTTAGCAGCATTAATCCACTGATCCCAAACAATGCTTTGATCACCTTTTATCAATGTCCTAGTGTTAGATTTGTGAATGCCACTACTGAATACAGCGTTTCTTAATTTCTTCATGTTATGTGAGAAATCTTGTGACTGTGCAACTTTTCTTGTTGGATTAACAAGACTTTCACTCATGTAATTTTTCATTCTTGCATCAGATTCATTTTCAAAATGAATTTTCATGAACTCCCGATTTTGTTCACCTCCATCTTGTAGAATATAGTCAACAGTAAAACCCCATGAGTGAAGATTAGAAATGAGATCCCATACAATTACAAACAACTGTGATGCAGTTACACCTGTGGTTGGATAGTGGGCTATTGGAAACCTAAAAAAAAATAAGAAACAAGGTTGGCCCACATGTATAAATCAAGCTTTGAAGAAAACATATGTCTCCCTGTATTAATCCTCGTCACTTCCAATTTGTCAATGGCAGCCATTTTGAAAAGTTAAATTTGAATCCTGCATGCATATGTGGGCAATATGAGCAACAATCCTGTAAAGTTTCATTGAAATCCATCAACAGGTGGTGTAGGGGTTGCAAGCACAATTTTGTTTTTATTGACTGATTTAATTTTAAGTTTGGGGGTACATAGGATCACCTCATCCATTTGTCTGGTTGTCCTCTGCTTCGTGTCTGGGGCTGGCGGGCATATCTCTTGTACTGTAGATCTTCGGTTGACCAAACTTGGTGTGCTGATCCATCATAAGAAGACGGAGTGTCATATACCAGAATTAGTTCACTGTGACCTTGACTTTGACCTTTGACCCCCATGATAGTAAAACCATGTCAGGGGCATAACTCTTGTACCATAGAACTTTAATCGACCAAACTTGGTGTATGGATGCATCATGAGAAGACAGAATGTTGCGTACCAAGTTATGTCACTGTGACCTTTACTTTGACCTTTGACCCCCATGATAGTAAAATGGTGTCCAGGGCATAACTGTTGTACTGTAGAACTTAGGTTGCCCAAACTTGGTGTATGGATCCCTCATAGGAAGACGATGTGTTATCTACCAAAATTAGGTCACTGTGACCTTGACTTTGACCTTTGACCCTATGATAGTAAAGCCATGTTGGGGCATTACTCTTGTACCATAGAACTTAGGTTGCAAAAATGCAAAAATGTTGATATTGTGTAAACTGTTGAACCAATCTGTATGAAACTTGAGAAGAATATTATATTTGATTTAATGACTGCACAAGAAGTTTGATTCTGTTTGCTCAGTAGCCTTATCCTGTGGATGTAGATGTATTTATGATTTTAGTGAGGTCCTTTAATAATCATATGCAATAGTGACAGTTTTGATTGCAACTGCCTTTGTCATTGGAAACTTTAAGACAGAGTAACAAGGGTTGACACATGAATATGTCTTGCCTGCCTCCACATATCACATGGGGAAACACATTTTATTACAAAGTAAGTGGACCATGAAAATGATGTTAACATGTGGCTGACAAGTATACTCTATAATGAATGTGTGGACCAAATATCACTCACCAATCACATACAGTTACTGAAAAACTGACCTAATCACAAAAAACTTAACATGGTCAATGAAGCCCGAACAGATGTGAAGGTCAGATGATAGGTATCTGACTGACAGTACAGGTCAGGACAATGGCATATACCAAATATCAGTGACCTACAACTTGCAGTGAGTTACTGAGAAACTGATCTAATCACGGAAACTTAACAAGGTCAGTGAAGCATGAAAATGAGGGCAAGGTCAGGTGACAGGTACCTGATTGACATGTACACCTCAGGACAGATAACAGATACCACTACACTTCAGGACAAAGGCCCATACCAAATACCAGTGACCTACCTCTCAGTTATTGAAAAACTTATCTAATCATGTGCTAATCACAGAAACTGAACAGTCAATTAAACATGAAAATGAGGTCAAGGTCAGGTGACAGGTACAAAAAATGTACCTGACTGATGTACACTTCAGGACAAAGGCACATACCATATATCATTGACCTACCCATCACAGTTACTGAGAAACTGACCTTATCAGGAAAACTTAGCAATTGTTGAAGCCTGTGTCATTGCCATGACTGGAAAAGTAATATCTATGTCTAGCCTTCTGATATAAATAAAACAATAAAACATACTTTTCTGATCACATACCTAAAACCTGTGTATCCTAAATATGACACTTGTAAAACTTCTGTTGCTAAAGTTTGGTTAACTGTTTTTTCCTGCAAAATTTTCAAACATTCTCCCTCATCTCCAGTATCAACCCATCCAACAAGTTTGTTTTCTCGTCCCTTAGTATTTATAACAAGGTCTTCCTGTATCTTAGTTTCATCATGAACTAAACCACCATAGTAGCCAGAAGGAGGTAGGTTTTGTTTCTTGGCAGTGTTATGCATCCATCTCAAGACTTCAGGATTGATCCCAGCATTTTGAGGGACAGCATTTTTATATCGCTGAAGCAGTCCTCCAGATGGTAGAATGAATAAATTACTATCCTTGAGATCACGAAATGTGCGAGGGCTCCTTGACCATAGACTGAGACAAACTTTTATCATGCTTTTGTCCCATCTTCTCTGTCTTGCTCCACTGGCATTGAGTAATTCTCTCTGACAAGATAGAAACATTTTCATTTCAGGAGATGCACCAGGGAATAAGTTGTCTAAGATCTTGGACAGATCTTTATCAATACTTTCTTCTAAATTTATAAGCTTACTTTGATCTGTATTTTTGAATGAATTGAGTAATTTTCTACAATGAATGCAAGCATCTCCAGTGCTTAACCAGTTAAGTACACCAAGACAAGTTCCACAGCGCATACTTCTGTAAGTTCTTCCATTTTCTTCATTATCTTGTAGAACCTCAGCAGTTATATGGATAGGAATAGTCTTTTTGTCATTAACACTTAAACCTTTGCAGATTTTAAGCTGTTTAACTATATACACAATATTCTGCATTGACTTTACTGTTAAATCAAACTTATTTGAAAGTCCTAAGTCATTCAAATTTACAGTAATACCACGTACTTTCAAATTCCAAATCCTAGTAATAAAATTAAGAGTAACTTCCTTGAATACAATATTTCCATTTGACAGAATGTTTGACATCACACCAATTTTTACATGGGTATCCGTCTTTGAAAGTATAATAGAATCTACTGGTAAATAACTTTGGATATTTGATAGCAATAATTCAGATGTATCAATATTTGTCCTAACTGTACGACTTATACCAGCAAACACATGTTTTCTTCCACCATCTTCCCTTATCCTGGAGTGTTTTGCATTTGGAAAAATTTGTAACACAGTTCTGGAGAGCAAAGTCTTTGCTAAGCAGTTAACATTTTGCATGATACATTCTTTTTTATAGTCTTCAAACAGTTTATCTGTATGTATTTTCCCAGTGGAACATACCGAAATATTTGAGATTAACCTGTAAAAAAAATAGCATTTCATAGAATATATTTTTCTTGTAGGTTACTTCCTTCTTTTTACAAAATTATCTCCCTTTAAAGCAGGTATTCTTTATTTTTGTTTGATATTAAAGTACAATCCTGACTTGATAGGGATGGTCTGAATCCTACATTTTGTAATCTGCTACATTTTATTCTGTTGCAAGAAGAAATAAAAAAATCCACATTAACAACCATTTTTTGTAAATAATTGCTACTTATGCAACATACCTGCTTACAAAGAGGGGTACATCTGCAGAAAAAAAGGAAATTGCAGGATATACAGTATAATTAAACAACAGACATTTTTTTTAACCTTGTTTTAATTTATTATGTGAAAAAAATATTTTCATAAATTACTGAAGTTTCACTCACTTATCTACTTCTTTTGACAGGTGAAGAAAGTGTTTATGCTGCAAAGGAGGAGGGACATGTGAAGGGGTGTGCAGGTGAGAAGGAATTGCATGTAAAAGAAGGATGCCCAGTTATGTTAACAGCTAACTTATCAGATGAACTGGTGAATGGATTGACCGGAAATGTTGTTGCAACTACAGAAAACAGCATAACTGTATTTTTTCCAACTTTAAAACTGGAAGTAGCCATTAAAAGATTTGCTTTTACTAAATATAGTGCAGCATTGAAAAAAGATGTAGGATGTCGATTGCAATTTCCGCTTAAGTTGGCATATGCCATAACAATCCACAAAGCTCAGGGAATGACAATGAACAGAGTCAGTCTAGACTGTAAAAACATGTTTCAATATGGCCAGTTAGCTGTAGGTCTTAGTAGAGCAAGACAGAAGAAAGGGCTTCAGGTTCTTAATTTTTCCAAATTTTTGATTCAGCAGCCACCAGCATTCATCACAGAATTTTTTCAGAGAGAACCCTTAATACTGCATGAAAATTTATCTTGCTGTAGGAACATCACAGATTTTAACTTATCACCTATTAAACAGACAACAGAATGTAGTGTTTCTTGCTCTGAATATACAGAAGACTTTGAGAGTGACATAGAACAGGAAATCATTGAGACAGTACAGAATATTGAACAAGAGTTGGCGACTGATAACCCCGAATTTAAGTATCCATTACCGAGTGAATTTGTTCAGAAAACCATTCAGAACTTATATTTCCAGAACCCTGAGACAGACCAGCAAAGATCAGAAAACAGTGCCCTTACATTTCTTAAAGAACAGACATTAGAATTAGAGAATTACGTTCAGTACATTTGGGAGAAATTTCATACAATGGTAAATAATTCTGTAACAAATGAACAAAACATTACAATTAGATTTTAACAATTTTTTATAAAGAATGCAACAGATTTATGACCAGTGAAGAAAACAAACTAAAAGTTAAACACCTGTTTGGACACAACCCAACAGAAAATGAATACAATGTAGTTTACAGGCTCACATCAGCAACCAGGAAAGAAATTTTGAATATTCAAACACAACCAATCAGAAAAGAAGCAAAAGAAAAAGCTGAAAAAGAAAAGGGGAAGACTTTTATTGAATCATCGGGTGGTTTGGGTAAAATAAGATATATAGCTGGATGGTGTGTGTTCAAACTGAAAAGAAAAAGGAAAAAACAGATTGTTAATACTATGTATAATAGGAAAAAAGTAAATATTACAGAAAAACTAGTAAGAGAAAAAGAAATTTTGGAACATTTAGAGGCTACATCACAACAGTTGTATGAATCCACAAATAAAGAAACCCTTGAAGAAACTGAAAGAAAACAGAACATTAGGAGAGGTCTGACAAATGTTAATGATGACTGTGCAAGCTTCTTTCAAGAAATTGATATGAAATTAAGAAAAATTCAAACCTTTGCTAATTTGAATTTTTATGGTCCTAATTTTACAAATTTTGTAAACAGTCACCTAAAGAATGACAAAGAATTGTTTTTAAAATGGAAAGAATTGTTTAAAGGGTTTCCAAAAGAAGTTGATGATGGCATATTTCAAAGTGTTTTGGAGGAAATTTTGGGTAGATATACCTTAATGAGTATAGCTCAGTTAAGAAAAGAGTATCTTGAAAAAAAACATGCCAAAAAGTTGGAAGCAACACGTAAACAAATTAAAATGAAAACAGACACTAAAAAATCTAATCCTTGCAACATTGTAACAATCAAGTCTGATAGATCAGCAAATAAGAGTGCTTCACACAGAAGACTACAGTCAGAAATATTAAACGATAATACATTTTTAGAGACTACTTTCAAAAAAACAGAACTGAATTTGTTATGTTTGGCCTATAACGTCAAAGGGTTCAAGTCGGTCACTACAAAAAGGGGAATAGCTGAAATTTTGAGACCTGCTATTCTTGATAGTGACTCAATGATTAACTTCAAAGTGGTTTGTGAAATGGAGCAGGAACCACCAACCTCACTTATAGAATCTACACCTTCTGAAAAAACTGTGACAGAATCTGACACTGAAAAAGTAGAATCAGGGGTAGCACAATCTACTACAGAAACAACAATTGCAACAAAAGAAACAAAGTCTGTAGTGTCTAGAGGTAAAAAAAGGAAATCTGTCAGTAAAGGGAAGGGCAAAAGAAAAAAAAGTAAAGGAACAATTAAATGGCCTTGTGGAATTTGCAACGAAGATGCAAGTCAAAATTCAGTAGGCTGTGATAGATGTGATACTTGGTATCATGCTGACTGTTTGAAAATAGATGATTTAGATAGTTTAGGAGATGAGTGGTATTGTCAAATTTGTACAGATGAGATGGAACAGGAGAGTAGTTAGGTACATAAATATATATTTTCACAGGGCCATGTCAGCTCACTTTGTAGATACTCCCGCTTTCCTTCAGTTTCGAGACTCAATCTTTGAAATAAAAGTATGGGTATTTGTTTACCCACATTGCAATTTTATGACCAAAGGTGACAGTTTTAACTTTATATAAGCAGTATACTAGAAAAACAGTGGAAAAATGTAAAAACTTTGGCTTGTGTTAGTCATGTAATGTTTTAAAACAGAACAGCCTAAAAAAATTATTAGGCAAATTAACTGAATTTTGAAGATTACCCTGGCCTCTCCCCTTCATAAATTTTTCAACATGATCTTAGGCTTTAAATTGGGTAGAAAAATGTATAAATATAGACTGCCCTCCCACCCAACAACCTTGTTATTTTCTGGAATTATTAATCAAAGGGTGTTTGCATGGCCTAATATTGGAAAGTAAACATTAAAGGCCACAACAACTGCACTGTTCTGTAATAACCTTGGTACACTCAGAGACATATATTTGAAGTGATTGGCAACTCCTGTATTGTTTAGGTTGGTGTTCAAAATATCATGCTGCCACTGATTTACTTTCCAAACTGCTTTTTCACAGACTCTAGACTTAACCACAATTGGTTTTATTTCATTCCAGTGATACATGTATTTACCTATTGGTTTTGACAGCTTTCATAACAATATTTTGAAAAATTAGAAATTTATGATAGTAATAGTGAAACCCAAACTCAAAATATCTTTAAATTGGACATTGTTTCAATTTTTGAAACATGTGTGGCCTTTTAAATAATTCTTTCATTTTATGAGATAAAAGAAAATAAATCATGCATAAATTTGTAAAGCTGAATAATGAAAGAGTAGAGTATAAGAAGTTTAATCTTTATACTATTTGTTTTTTTATAAGCAGGTATGAACTTTGACAAAGTTTATTTTAATTGAAATCTCTGGCTATGAGATTTCATGAAGTTTCATTAAGCTGCCAATCTCTTGTTTTATATGTTTCTGGTACACTGTAGGCATGGTAAATAATATATGCTTGACTTCCAAGATTTTTCAACAGTGAAAGAGAAAATTTTAAATAAATCATATGGGTAAGTCTTAGGTGATCAAACATACCGGTACATGCGGTATGAAGGTAAAAAAGGTATATTTTGTTCTTAGTAAAGGGCTCTTGAGTTCTGTTCCTTTTTACACCTGTAGCATAATGTATGCAGTGGAAGCAGTTACTTCCAATTCATTTTGGCAGTTATGAGTTTATGATTCCTGAATTTTTGTTCTGATGAAACTGTAATGTTGTGAACCAATGGGTCTTTTCTGAACCTGCTGGGGCCCTTGAGCAGCCCCAGACCCCCTGCCCAAGTTCTGCTTTCATTTCAAAATTATCTGGCTATGCCAGTGGAAGATATTTTTAATAGAAAACTAAAAAAAAAAGTCAATAGGAAAATTGTTGATTTTTAGAGTTTGCACTTTTTTTGTTTCAAAGTTAGAATATGAGAAATAAATATGTGGGCAGTTTTATTTTTCTCCAAGGTTGCAGAAAATATTTTATTATTTTTTATTAAAATACAGCAGGAACAAAAAAGGGGGTGTCAATTGTGATTTGTTAGACTGCATCCTTATGTAAGATGTTTTACTGCATTTTATATTGCTTCTTTTCAACATTAAAATTCAAATTGATTACCAAGAAACTGTAAAACTGTCGTTTTCCATATTTTCAGTTTTTTCACAATTTATATTTTCCCGGTTATTCTTATTCTCTGCGGAGATAAAACATCTTCGAACTTACCGTTAATCTTCTCTGTATCATTGGTTCAGTCTAGAGATGTTCCGAAAATTTACTCGACTTCCGGTCATAGAGGTCGTCCGTCGGCTGATCTTTGGTGAAAGAAATGGTTCTGTAGACTGTTAAATGAAACTGTTGTGGAAAAGGTAGGATGAGTTGTAAAATATGAACCCTCGGAAAGAAAAAGACGCCAAAATTTATGTGGAATCGGAGACTGAAGTGACAATTTTGGCAATTTGAAAATGGCGGGCAACAACTTCGTTGGTTCCCTTTTGTTGTGTGGGCGTGGATAGTAACTGCCATTGATAGTATACCCCATCAAATCACCCTAAACGAGCCCCTGTGATTGATGTAAATTATATTTTACAGTTTTGTGGGGAATGAAACGGACTTTTAAGATTGATGTAAAATTATATTTTACTGTTGTTTGGGGAACGAAGTGGACCTTTAAGATTGATGTAAATTTTACAGTGTAACTAGTGTATTTAGCATCAAATTTTCTTTCTATGGTAGTTTTGTACGAATACCCGAATCAAGGTCGAATGAGAGCCATCTTCGAAAAGTCCTTTTTCTCAAGGGCAATTATACTGTACACCAGGGGACGAGGAGTATGTGAGCTGTACTTATTTATTTCTATATTTTCATAAATATGCCAACAACAATTCCACTAATTTTAAGGATCTTAGTTACATTTCTTATGAAGAAATATATACCAATTTCAAGGCGAGCATCGCCTTGTAAGTTAAGGTTTCAAGACACTTCGTCATGGTATCGATGAAAATTGCTGTGCGTGACGATAAACCACAACAATCCAACCAATCGAGAAATTTCCTGTCCGAATCAGAATAAAAAAAAATCAATCATAATAACCTATAATTCTACGTACGTTTGCGTGATTGTGTCAAATTACTGAGAACAAGGTCTTTAACTTCCCAAAATTTTAGTGTATTAATATGTGTATTACAATGAGCTAGGGTATATTCATACGTGCCAAGATTCGAAAATTATATGCGGAGATACAGATGGAACCCCAAAATAACTGAATACTCCCTGAAAATCACACAAAGATTTAATTGCCATTTTTGTAAGAATCAGGCAGTCGAAAAACATGACTGAAAAAACTTGCACAACTAACCATGCACATTTGATGTTTGATAGGTACTTAACAAAAAATGAAAGATGTTTCTTTTCTGTAGCTCTAATAACTAGATACAATTTTATATAGAATGATACTGTAGTACATTGTGTGATATACATGGAGTTATCTCCCCTGTTTAATCCATTTACAGTGCATTTCATATAATTTAACAAGGAAAACCAATGTTGTTTTCGTGCACTGCATAAAAACCTGTATTTGAATCAATATAAACCTGAGCGGGATTTTTTTGTCATGTTTTCCACTGCCTGATTCTTAGGCAGACTGCCACTTAAGTTATAAAACAGGAGAAAATAAGGTAAGAACATCAACAATAAATCAGACATTGACAGTACAATATCCATATAACGTGACAAGGCAATGATGTTCAGAATGAAGTTCACACGCCGATTTACTCCAGTTAGAGTTGCGGACTGCCGGGCGTATATTCCCCTTTTGTACAGGGCTTGGCCGTTGAACAAACATTTTTATCGGCAAATTTTCGCATTTCGCGCTGACGTTGAGACATTTGCCTGGGCTATATGAAACTGTACTGACAATATTTCACTGTTCACAACTCATGTGTAGCTGGTATTGCACATTTTACTGACTGAAAATTCGATCAAGCGCGACCTTAGTTCTTCGTTTGTCTTAAATTCTGAATTTTAAAGAAATTACTTACCACTACTCTCGTGACTCTGTTAATTGAATAAAATAACGAAGTTACTGAAAACCATAAATTCTTTCTTTGTACCTGGTGAGCTCGAGGTGAATAAAGAGTATAACAAATGCATGAAATGACACAGAAATGATAGCTGTTCATTATCTGTTTCTTTGAAACATATTGTACCGGATGGTTTTACAGACAATTACGATCAGGGCATAATAGCAGCAAAGCTGAAAAAGTCGAATTATCCAAAAGAAATAATGACAATAAACAAACTTGTGCTCGTGCGTAACTTGTGGTTTTCACAAATATCCAATATTACCAACGGTTACTACTGATTTTACTACACCAACTCTGAAGACAACAATTGATAGAACTTTAAAATATATATAACCGTGGAAGTATTAATATTTCCATGATTTAACAGACTACGAACTGATATATTTTCAACAAAATTTGACGCTGTTTTAAGATGGAAACAAATTCAGGGGAAGTTGGCCCTCCTCCTTTATCATGTGTTTATGGTCTAAATTATTGCGTTTTCAGCGTCGTAACTAACCAGGTTCTATGTATGCTTACTGCAGTGTGTTTATTTTCGTTTTTGTGTTTAATTTCCCGACAACAGATTCAATGTCTTTAATGGCAATCACAAGGTTTCCATTGCTTGAAATTCAAATATTTCATGATTGTAGACTGTTTCTTTGGTATAGTATTGGAACAAACGTTGAATACCCAGCAATGATGTTTTGTCTTGGATTATGTACATGTACTTAGAACGCATGTAGTTGTCTTAGTTTCTCATAACTGTATAGAACGGGAAAAACCTTGCTGTCATTCGCACCTTTTCTGGAACAAGAACTCCTTGTCGTTCCTATCATTCTTGTTTTATTGTTTGTTTGGGGTTTTTGTTGTTGTTTTTTATTTATTTTGTTTTGTTTGGGTTTTTTTCTGCTGATAAAACGTGCTTGTTCATTTTTGTTATTTTATTTCTTTCGCTTCCTGTTTTCTGATCTTTTACGCCTTGTTTTC
>JAOXYJ010020582.1:0-12593 GCA_028566555.1 Lithophaga nigra
TGATACATATTTAATACTACTTATATCTTGATGTCCCCTCTGATGAAGTTTCTTGTTGATATGACTTCTAAATTATATCAAACTACCTTAAACCTAACCTATAACCTGAATTCAATCCATCAAATAACTGTGATCACTGAACCATGAGGTCACAACCCCTTTATGACATATATTTTAAATTATTTACATCTTGATGTACCCATTGGTGAAGTTCCAACGTCTGTCCAGTTATGAAGTCAAGATCTGGGAAAAGGGTAGATCTACTGGAAAAAAAATTAGCTAGAGTAATTATCTTCTTTAACAGAACATTATAATTGGAAGTTATGACCACACACGAGTACAGAACAATATAACAGGCAGTATGCTGCACAACTTTCCCATTTTTATTATCTCTGGAATATTTGACGTTTTTTTTTCCAAAAATTGGCGACAAAATCTGGCAGTTGGTGATTTTTTTGACACAAGAATTTTTGGACCCAGGGTTGTCTCTTGGCATAAAAATTGTATTTGGCATAAATACCCTACTTTAAGGTCTAATTTTCTGTCTTTTTGTCAAAGAATTTATATCAATATTTCGTAAAATGATAGAAAGACAAGTTTTCGTATAAAATTGTTTATATAGGAACAGAATAAAGCTGTTATTCCAATAATACAACATGGTTAAATCAGTGAATACGATGTGAAATATGGTGATCACATAACCTCTATTGTTGTCATGAAAATCATCAACTGTGCACGTGACATCGTTACAATAAGCCATGGAATACCATCAGAAGACACCATTAGAATCTCTCACAGATAGCAAAGCATTTCACTGACTGAAAGTTTATTGTACATGCAAGTTAAAAAAAAATATCAAAACGTCGTTAACTCCCTTACTTGGCAGAATGTTCAAACATATGGCTTTTACATGTCTTATGCTTATTTTTAGAACCCTCAAACAGAAGAACAAGTATGGATACCCCCATTTTTGTTTGGTTATTCTAACAGATGAAAGGAAAAATATAGAATTTGTAGGATATTTTTACATCACTGCAACCTGACCGTCACTTAGTGATCCAGTAAACTAATGAATCTGATACTAACTGGTAACTGTTCTGAGTGTTGCACAAGTTCTATTCTGTACTGCTGAGTAGCCTCAGATAGTTGTAGAATTTCTATTGGTTCAGATTTCACAACTTGCAGAAATTCTGTTTGGTCATTAGAATTATTCGGCACCAGTCTGGGTGATACATCATCAGCTTCCTCATTTGCCTGTAGTCTGACTTTACTGTAATTTACCTCTTCTTCAGCAATATGCTCAAGTTCATTGTTTTTATTTCTCATTTTTGTCTGAAAGGATCAAAAGTCAAAAGTTAGTTAACAAATATTCCAAGTTTATATGAAGATCCATTCAACTAAGTCAATACCCGGTATATACTAATTCACAATCACAGATACACAAATGTACCAAGTTTGCTGCATATGAAGCTCTTGTCTGGATTAACGTTCATCAGGTGTGCTAATGACCAAACTCTGGAAAGCCAAAAAATATAAAAACATAGTGAGCACAGAAATTAAAATGGGGCCATCCATCTTGTATGGAAGCAGGAGCGACGGTACCTCGAATTACCGGAATCCCCTCAGAAAACCGAAATCCCCATATAAAGTACCGAAATCCCGTTTATTTACGGAATAATCCCCATGAAAATGAAAAGTATGATATTGATTTACGTTACTATAGTACTTTTAATAAAAATAATACTCAAATGTATCCAGCAGAAGAGACCTGGAAGCCCAGGAGCGACAAGGCCATGCGGCCTTAAAAATAGTTTGCCGGTTCCCCTACTTACACAAGTTCCAAAAAATTTTGACCCTATAGCTAGTGTTTTGTGAATTGTACTTGAGACTTTTAGGTCTAAGGATTTCCACAAATTATCAAACAGTACTGTACGTGTTCTTAGATGGTAGCTACTGTAGCTGTTGAAATATTTGAATTACTTTAGTCTACTATGCTGTACTGTACAGTAGTCCAAAAAAAGTTAAAGTTATTCCCTGAAACGTGTTGAAAGTTAATGACTGGGGCCCTTACCACTGTCATCATTGACTGTATATTTTACCCTTCGTTTTGCCATATCTTCTTCCTTTAGGACAGTAGGCTATGAGCGCTAAAATTTGAATGTTATCTAAACCGGAAGTTATGAATATATGGATAAACCTAGAAAATCCGAATGAACCGTTAAAAACTTGATCACCATTGCGTTTGATAAAAGGTGACAGTAAATTTAAGACACAAGGAACAAACATTCAGACCACGTACATGTGATAGACGCACAAAAAAAAAACCAGAAAATGACACCATAAAAATAATTATTTAAACATTACCTCGACGAAATAGACACACGAGTTAGACTATGGCCGAACTGCAGGTATATACTGGGGTACCCATGGCTTCAAAATCATTGAAAATGACGTCGAAATTGGGTTAAAATCGCACGGTAAACACCGCAATATATATGAAAACCGACTACACCATGACGAATCATCTTGTTGCTTACCAAATTCGGTGACTATAGGCCATATCATATAGATTTTTCGTTCTTTGGATTGATGGGGGACAAAAAGTGCGAACAGCTAGGTGCAATTTTAATTATTTTTTTTTTTCTGAAATCGGTTTTTTAATGTGCGGGCCCATAAATTTGATGCAGGATTTATATTTCCAAAGAAAACTAACTTGCTCATTTAGGCTTAAAAATATCCATTGTATTGTATACTGGTCGGGCGACAGATGCAGGTGACCACAATTTATAATATCCTACCTAACCTGTTTAAGTTGTCTGGACTGCTTCACACTTTCTTCTTAACTGGTCTGTCTGCTGCTTTCTTCCACAAGGCTGTTTTCTCTGCTTTGGTACTCATCGATCGTTTCAGTCCGCTCTCGACATCGCTCCTAAGAGACTCCGATGCGTCTCTATGGTAATAATGATGAGCGATGTCGGGAGTATTTATCATACTCCTTGCTAATTATTCATACATGTATTAGTGATGTTAGGAGAATTTACCATAATTGTAATCTATTTTTAGCAGCTGTCAGCAAGTTTTTAAATGTTAATTCCTAGAACTATAAAATACATGTATGGAGGGGATTTTTAAAATTTTTTTGTGCGGGATGCAGTAAAATATTTTTTATTAAGAATTATATCTGTCCAATATTGGTGCGACAAAATCCAAAGAATGGAAAATCAATTTGGTATGGCCTTAAATTACAGAGTTCTTGAATTTTTTTTGTATTGTCATTCCAACTAGTTTTTCATCTGTAAATTTCAAAAAATTTTTCAGTCTGGCCATTTTTGTTTTGTTTGTTTTTTTTTGTTGTCAGACTGACAGAACCGATTACTTTCAAGAACACTGACATTAGGCAAGCAATTATATGTACATTTATCTGTTTAATGTTACCCTAAATACACATGTAGCTACCTACTGTATTTTTGTGCCTACCCTTGTCCATTTTAGGACAAAACAGGGTAAATTTTATTATATTGCCCTCATAAAAGTAACCATCTGCTAACCAATTCTTTTCCCATATCCCTAAATATAAAATAATTTTTCAAAATAAAATGATTTTGCCTACCTAGCTACCTATGGTCCATAGGTACACTACAGATCGGGTGGATTATGCATTTCCCACCGGCCCACTGTGGGAGTGGGCAGAGAAAGTCTACAACTTCCTGTATGCCCACTCTGTCCACCCAAAGGAGTGGGCATAATGTCTATATCTGTCCACCCAATGGAGTGGGCAAGGTTTAGTTTGAAGTTTGTCTGATGTTTTTAAATGTGATACTTTATGGGCAATTAGGGGAGAAGTTGGAGTGGGCATTCGGGTGGGCAGCATGTCTGTGCCCACTGTGGGCAAGTGGGAAATGCATAAAACACCCGAGCTGTAGTGTAGCTAGGTAGGCAAAATGCTTTTTTGTCACAATGGTACCTTAAACAGACATGTATTTTGTTTGGGTCTTAGTGTGCTTATAACATTGTTTTGCTTGTCATATTTTGGTATGTCAAATGCTTTTAATGGAAATTATGACTTTTTTAATTGATCCTTAGGCCACACCAATTGACATTTTGTTCTTTGGATTTTTAGAAGACGAAAAATTGTGCCAGCGGGCATACTTTTAATTTTATTTTCTGAGATCTGTTTTTGAAAATGTCGGTATCAAAAATGAATGTGGCATTCATATTTTTTTAATTGCTCTTTTTGGGCTTACAAATATCAATTTTTAGGAGCGAGATACATTTTTTTAAATTAAAATTTCCATAAATAGAAAAGTTGGGGATGGATTTTGAATTTTTTCCTTGGATGCAGTAAAAATATTTTCTAATAAAAATTTTACCTGTCAGAAATTGGTGCAGCAAAATCCAAAGAACAAAAATCAATTTTGTGTGGCCTTACTGCAATGAAAACCTATGACATGAATGGGACAAGGATACCTCAGGGATCCATTAGCAGTAACCCAGTCACCCATGGCCCCTAAAAATCAACCTGGGCTTTAATATTTAATTTACTGGTAACCCAGCTGACTACTAGAGTCCATTCACATGCAAAATTACCCACTGACCAGAGTTTTCAGTGAACCTAGAATATGTAACATGTATGTGTACTTGTAATGCAATTTACAAATATATGTTGGAACTCATGTCTTTTCATTATCCTTAGTGTGGCCTACAAATGTATTTAGGTCTGGGATGACAATTTATGTATTATCCCTGGGCATGTTCATCCTTTACTTATATGCACTGAAGGGATCATTTGCAGCAGAGATCAGCTCAGAAAACCTTCAACAATATCGAAATTCAGGTGAATGTGTACGAGACTACAAACTGATGTCACGTTCCAGTGCGAGTATAACTGTGATCGGTTCCTGCACTGCATACCCATGGTACCCATTCAGATTCAGATTCATGCGTCTTGTCACAAAATATTCAGGGTCATAACTGTCCCAGGAAAATGTCAACCCCAAACTTCTGGAGCGTTTCAGGTTGCACATGTTTCATACATGTATGCATTTGATCATAATCCCTGCTATGTAAATACACATGCACATAATGTGTAGGAATTATTGGAAAATAGTGAAAATGGGAGATCAGAGCAAAATTTTCATGTTGAATATCTCAAGTTTATTGCAGATTTCTGGTACCATACAGCCTAAGTTTTTGAAAACAAAGTGTGATACATTTCATACCGATTTTGATGCATCAGATTTTGAAAATTTTGAAACAAATTTTTTAACTTTTAATAATGCCTGGTAAAAACAAATATATTTAATGAAGAGATACCTGTCAAGTCACCTGATGATTTTGTCCAGTTCCCCCTGGTAATTCCATTCTTGTTTTGAGTACGTGTATATAAGTTGTATGTACATATATGGGTTCATCCAAGTCCATCACACGTTTGAAAACAGGTTACAGTTATGATACGTTTGACATGCTCCCTTTGTTAATGGTAGAGATGTATATACAGTATCTCAATTAGCCTTAAAAAGGGGGGTGCAGTGCCCTTCTGCCCTTCCTGTGTGCCCCACTGATTTTAAACATGAAGTACCCCAACAAGTTAGGTTCGCGGGCAGGTTTTCCGTATTATGACCTGCCTACCCTGCATCGACAGGGCATTCCCCTATCCACTACCTGGGGACGCACCCGGACAGCTCTGTGGACGGAGCCCCTGAGCCCTGCTCAGGTGCCGGCTAACCCTTTTTCAGGGACATCACATGTAGGAGCAATGCTTAAAATCCATGCAGAATTACAGCGATTTTGATGAATTTAGCTGTTGATAAGTCACCGTATGGGAGCGACACTGGATATCGGTACTAGGACTGGTACCTCCAAGGGAGAAAAGTATTGAACTGTTAACCGTACACTAACTAGTACTAGTACCAAGTTAGTGTACAGTTAACAGGTCAATACTTTAGTACCGAGTTAGTGTACGGTTAACAGTTCAATACTTTTCTCCCTTGGAGGTACCAGTCCTTGTACCAATATCCGGTGTCGCTCCAATATGGTGTAAGTTGCCTGTCATCATGTGAAAGTGCTCTTTTTTGGAAATTGCCCCCTCTGCCCTGAATTGCTAGCTTGAACACTGTGTATACCAAAAAGTGTGTACTATGAAAGAGTATGTACAAGAATGGAAACTGAAGGTGTGTGTGATTTCCAAATATTAACGGCCAAATTGAAATCGTATCAAAACCATGTGGTCCCCTAACATACTCCAGATTTCAGGAACATTTTGGGTTGCGCCTGTCTAATAAATATTACAAAAAAAATATATTATCCATTTTATGGTTTGAAATTTGCACAAAACTGTTCAGGATCTAATTCATGTAATTATACCAGTATGTGATCAAATGAAAGTTTCAGATCTTGCCTCTTTATTCTAGATTTAGAAGAAACTACTTTAACTGATGATATAAGAATGGAGGAGGTTCCACCAACAGAGCAGAAAAAAACAGGTATTTAAAAGAGATCAAATTGATGCGCTATCATATAGTTAATCATGATTTATAAATTTTCACAGTGGTATGTATAACATTTTTGAACACCATATTTCTTTAGTAATTTACAATAAAGAGACTCCATAGTAATTGTGTGTTTGTGTGCTTTTGTAGAGCATATACTTTTTCTTTTCTTATAATTCTGAATTAATTTCTACATGTTTATTCAGTGTAAGCATGGTTATAAACCATATTTTAAAATATAGACGGATAAGGAGACAAGCCAATGTATACTGAGAGGTCACTTCATCGTCTTCAACTAGGCTGTCTGAAGAATAAGTAACAATGCCAAACCAATAAGAGCTGAGAGGTTTCATGGTGATCAGGTTTGCACCTGAGGAAACAGTAAACCTATAGACCAAAAAATAAATAAATAAATAAAATAAAATAAATAAATAATTGCTACATCCATACATGTACATATTATAACATATAAATCACCAACTTGGCCAAAACTTTAATCATGATTGTTCCATTATGTTTTCAGATGTGAGTGTTAACAAAAGGGGACAAGTGCGGCCAAGGCATTATGAAAGTAAATATAAAAGACTGAAAAAAGATCTGGAGGCTGAAAAAAGTGATGTTAACATTACTCAGGATGTAAGCATTCAGCATGAATATATGAGACACCCAATAACAAATAACGATAAGAACATACAGCAAGGTTTACATAATACCTTAGCTAACACAGAAGTGAAGGCAACCAATGATTTTATTGAAGATAGTGATATTAATAGAAATATACCAGAAGAAATTGATGATGATAAAGATACAAATGGTCGGGAAGAAATTATTGATAATAGAGATGTTAATGCTCCAGAAGAAATTGTTAATGTTCAAGAAGACATTGTGGATGAAAGAGATACAGATACACTGGAAGACAATGTGGATGAAAGAGATACAGATACACTGGAAGACATTGTTGATGACACAAATAGTGGAAAAAACATACAACTAGATGAATTGATCAATATATTAGAAATGGAGCATAAGTGGGTAAATGAGAATGAAGATTTTGATGAAGAGGAAGAAGATGAAACCGAAGAAGACTGTCAGATCAATGAGGATGACCCAATCCAACCTGGACATTTTTTATCAATCAAGACAAGTGTTTTGTTGATATGGCTGCTAGCAATTGTACATTCTTATACATCTCAAATGTTAGCAGATACACTTGCCGTCATTCGTCTGCATATGATAAATGGCTATCCAGCCCTGAAGAGTCTATATAGTTTCAAAAGATTTTTTAAAAACTTAAAATCACCACTAGTAAAGCATTATTACTGCTCTTACTGTTTCACAAGAACTATGGAAGGTCAGTTACAATGTGGAAACCAACTTTGTTTAAAAGATATCTCAAATCCTAACTCTAAGGATTATTTTATAGAGCTACCAATAATTTCACAGTTGACAGCTTTATTTTCCAGAGAGGAATTTAGAAATGGATTGAAGCATAGGTTTGATAGAGTAAAGACAAATGTAAGCAATATAGAAGATGTTTATGATAGTGATATTTATAAACAAATGAGCAAAGATGGAGGTCCTCTTAGTTCAGATAAACCGAACAATATTTCTTTCATTTTTAACACTGATGGCATACCAATTTTTAAGAGTAGTAAAACATCTTGCTGGCCAATTTTTATGATGGTGAATGAACTTCCATACAGAATGAGGAAGTCACGAGAAAACATGCTGTTGTGTGGTTTATGGTTTGGGCATGAAAAGCCAAGAATGAACATGTTTTGTCAACCTCTCCACAAGTCCCTAATTGAATTGGATAAAGGTATCAACTTGCAATTGAAAGATGGTAACAACATAACAGTGCATGGATACCTTTATTCAGTTTCATGTGATATTCCAGCTAGGAGCTGTGTTATGAACATGAACCAGCATAATGGAGAGTCATGTTGCACAAAATGTTTGCAGACTGGAATCAATCATAGGACCCCAACAGGGGGAAATATCAGGATATTTCCATACAAAAAAGAAATGCCAACAGGACCAAAGCGTGATGCCCAGTTGATGGTCCATGATGCCCAAAAGGTTGCAACATCAAAACAGTCTCACATTAATGGGATTAAAGGGCCATCATTTCTTATGTTTTCTCCCAAGTATGATCCATGTGAAAACATAAGTATTGATATTATGCACCTTTTGTACCTTGGAATTGTTCGAATGTTGATGAAGATGTGGTTTGGAGTTGCACAACGATTAGAGCCGTTTTCGCTGTATCAGTACTTAGATATTGTTGATGCTCGCATAATAAGTATCAAACCATCCCATCTTATTTCAAGAATGCCCCGTTCGATTAGCGAGCACCTTAAATTCTGGAAAGCAGCTGAACTTAGGTCTTGGTTCTTTTATTATTCATTACCATGTATAGCAGATATCATGCCACCTAAATATTTATACCATTATTGTGCGTTGTTAGAAGGAATATATCTTTTAAACCAAAGTAGCATTTCTGATGATGACATTTTGAAAAGTGAGGGCTTGCTAAACTATTTTGTTTTTATGTTTCCATCATTATATGGTGAAAAATATGTGACAATTAACATGCATTCCCTTCTTCATTTGCCTGAAACAGTTCGTAAAATAGGACCACTTTGGAGTACATCTTGTTTTGCTTTTGAGTCAGCTAATGGTGATTTACTAAAAATGTTTCATGGAACACAATATATTGACATTCAAATTGTTAATGCTGTCCATGTTTTCCAAATGATGCCGGTATTGTCAAGTGAAATCCTTGAGACATCAGTGGCATATCCATTAGTTTGTTCCTTGTTGAAAAAGAAAAAGGAGCGATGCATTGGATTCTTTACGTATGGGAAATGTTTCATTAAAGAGCTGGACAAGGAGGAACAAGGATTAATTACTACTATAACAAATGTGCCGTATAGTAAAATATGCTTTTACAGGAGAGCAATTCTTAGAGGAATAATGTACCACTCTCTTGCATACAGTCGTGCTAAAACAAGGATTTCATACACAGTTAAATATAGGAACAAAGAAGGTCTTGTGAAATTTGGATATGTTTGCTGGTTTGGAGAATTACATAAATTAAATGATGAAAAGGTTTTGATTGCTTGTATTTCTGTGTTGGAAAGGAAAACGCTTGATGTTTTTGGGCAACATCATAAGGGCATTGAAGGAGACCGTCACATAAAATCAAATTTCATGAACATAGATTTAACTTACATTCATTATGTTGATCACACGGAAAAAAAGTGCATTATACCAGTTCGCGATATATTGGATCTTTGTTTATGTATCAAGTTTGATGGATTTTGTGTGGTCTGTGAGGAACCCAATCACCATGAAATTAATCTGTAACTATCATGATAATATATGCACCAACCTATGAAAAAATGTGAACTATATTGAACATGGTCAAAGTATATGATTCACACAGTTTATATTCTAGGTTTATCATGTAACCAATGTTAAACATGTTAAAAGGGCTTTCCATGATTTTACTGTGAATTGTCTGAAATACTATCATTTAAATGCCAAAAATCAGCTTAACCCCTTTCGTGCAACTTCAATCAGGAAGTGTGAGGCAACTTTATTATGGGGCAGGGATGAAATATATACCATAAGGTAAAGATTGTTGAATACCTAGCTAAAGAATCATACATACATGACATAAGTGCACAAAAGGGTGAAAATTTATGCAAGTATACATATTTCAATATTAAAAATTCAGTATTTTTCATGTCCATCTCTGAATGTTTTATGGTTGCAGTCTGGATTTTTGTTAGTATGTACTGGGTATATATTTGAGATGGTACCATGTACCGTATTTGACGGACTATAGGTCGAGACTTTTTTACTTCAAAATGACAATCTTACCATTATAAGTCTATGGAGAAAATGTCAGTTAGACCTATAGTCCATATAGACTTCTAGTCCATCAATTACTGTATATACTTTTGCTACATGTATCATATTATACTGGTGGAGTATGGAAACGCACCACAACAACAAAAGGGCTGAAGTGCTGAATGGATAACATGCATCTTTTCTGATATATTTTGATCATACATGTAGCCAGTTCAAGTTCCTTCATTCCCTTCTTTTCTAGTTCTAATGCCTTTTTTGCAACATTTTGGTTTGTTGATTATGTTCAGTCAATATAATCAATTTTTATATAAATATATTTGCCTTTGAAATATAGTGTGCATGGTTTATCAACTACATATATATATAAAAAATGGATATGGGGTAAATGTACATGAGATAATATCCCATGATAAAAATTATAAATTACTGTAACTGAAGGTCTCTGTATGGTCTTCCCCACACCATAAAGTAAGCCCAAGAGGGCCCCGTAAGTACAATATATAAGTGTAAAAGACTTCACCAACAACACAAAATAACCATCTGAAAGCATGAATACCGTGGAAAAAGACGTTCACTGAGCAGCTGAACGTGTATTATTGAATATAACCAGATTTTTTGTCCTCGCCTCTGCGTCTGCGTACACAAGGTTTACTTTTATGTCAAAGTTTCTTTTCAACAGGTTCCAGTTGATACCTCATCCTCTAACTTTGCACAGGGATGCATCTTTGGTAGTCCATCAGCGTTCCAATAAAAAAAGGGCACCTAGATTTCATGTTTCATTGATCTTAGAAAATCTGGTTAAAGTTTATGTCCGAGTTTTTTTTTTCAACAGGTTCTATGTTTTAAATTACGTGTATAGTATGAATGCAGTGTGGGTTATAAAGAATACATAATAAGAACAGAAAGAACTGACAAATCTTTTTTTTTCTATTAAAGTTTTGAAGCAGTTTGAACAAGCATTTGAGTTGCTTACATGTAAGTCCTTGGTTCAATGGTAAAATAAGAAATGTGGAGCTGATGTCACCTAGTCAATTTCATATGTAATTGTTATGAAAATATGTGCTAGTATGACCATAAAACAGAAATAGTTAAGAGTCAGCAGATTACATTCAAATCCTATTTTTTTTCAAGTTAACAAATTGTTAATAAATTACACACTGTTTTCAAACAAGTTAATAAATTGCTACCAAGTCACATTCAGTTTTCATACAAGTTAGCAAATTGCAACCAAATCTTATTCTTTTTTAAACTAAGTTAGCAAATCATCAATGAATCATACAATTTCACATTCAATTTTCATACAAGTTAGCAAATTGCAACCAAATCTTCTTCCTTTTTAAACTAAGTTAGCAAATCATCAATGAATCATACAATTTTAGATAACAAAAGTTAACAAATCTTTTTCAAATCATTTCATATGATATTCAAAGTAAACAAATCATAAAGAAATCGCATCATAACAGAAACAAATTGCTTGCAAATCATAACAATGAAAGAAATCACAAAGAAATCAGTTTGGATGAATTTGGAGAGTTCTGATTTGCTTATAATTTCTTTAATGAATCGCAAGCAAATTGTACTAACAAATTGCAGAATCAGGATTTGAAAGAAATTTGAATATGATTTGAAAGTAATTTGTTCATCTATTTTTCTGTTTGGGTTGTTTCGGCGAATGAAGGTATTGCTCATATAGACCCTAGTACCAGTTAAGTTTTATTTAGCTGTAAATTAATCAAGAGGATATTTTTCATTGAATTCTTAAATATGTGATCTTACATGACCCATGAAATCCATAAAACTGGTATACAACGAGTAAACTGAATTTACAGTGGTGTAGCAAGATAAATATATGATTCAGTAATCAAAGTCCTTTTGCAAATTGAAAATATGAAAGCCATATGCATGTCAAAAGATTAGAAAACAAGAAATATATACTGGGCTGCAACTATAAAAAAATATAAAGAGATATGCTTACTTTTGGAGTGATTAACGTCATACACATTGCAAAATGGTCTCAGTTGGACTTTGGATACATGTAGATATGTGAAATGTATACAAGACAAAATCTTTGATAATATACAAGATGAAAGGCAGGGAACCGAAAAGTGGTGCTACTCTACAACTAAACAGATCAGTCGGAAAAGAAGATTAACTAGGGCCGTGTTCATTATCAGAAGCCCAAGTTTGAAGTGCCAGGTTCTGAGAAGCATGCATGTGGGTTAGTAT
>JAOXYJ010020690.1:0-20862 GCA_028566555.1 Lithophaga nigra
TTACAATAATAGTAATTGCTTTTATGTATTTTATAGTAATTCTAGAAGTAATAAACGACTGTCATCCGATAATGGAAAATGCGTTTTAGGTTTTGTTTCAACTTTAAATTCTTTGTGTGCATTTTTAAGACGCTTAATAATGTCATTGTCATCAGAGTCCATTGAAAATAAGCAATATGAATTACACAAATTGAATATTCGAACAAGTAAATACAGAGTAAATAGTTCTAGATATTCTGGTGTATTGTGTATTCCATCATATTATGATGTTGAAACTGACGTTAACACAGACAAGGTAGATTTAAAATGTAATAGGAGTAGAAAACGCCAAATTTCAAATGAGACATCACAACAAATTTGTTTCACTGATGAAACTGCCTCATACAACAGTATTAAAAGACATAAAAATTACAATGATTCCCCAAATATTGCATCAGAACCAGAACAAACATCAGATGCCAGTATGGAAGATTTGTTTTTGAATGGTAATGAAAGAAGTAAAATAAATGAAATAAACAAGATTATCCAGCGGTTTAAAGAAAAAGTAAAAAGTGGTCCTGAATATGTATGTAGCAGTTGCACTCAGACTTTTTTCAGACATTCTGTAGTAAATGTGAATAATATATTATCAAAACTGGATACAAGTGTTACAGTTTGGTTGACAGGTATTGAAAGTGTTTGTGGGCATCACTTTGTTTGTGAAACTTGTTTAAAGTCTTTAAAGGAAAGAAAAATGCCAGCTCTATATCTTCATAATGGTCTTGAGCTTCCTACTATACCTGAAGAATTAAATTTGACTTCATTAGAAGAGAGACTTGTTGCTCCAAGATTAGCATTCATGCAGATTCGTGAAATGCCTAGGGGACGACAATTAAGCATTCGTGGAAATGTTGTAAATGTTCCTGCTGATGTAACTAGTACTGTAAAAACATTGCCTAGACTAATGTTTTATAGTGAAACTATTCTTCTAAAATTCAAAAGAAAATTATCATATAAGCACCACATAGCTTTTGATAATATTAGACCAAATAAAGTTCTTGAAGCAGCCAAATATCTTGTCACAAATAGTGCATTATTTCAAAATGAAGGTATCAAAATTGATGATACATGGATGTCAAAGGATCACACAATTCAGAGTGATGATAGTTATGTAGGGGAGGAAATAAATGATCAGATCTCCAATGAAAAGGCATTCCATAGACATTGTCCATTATCTTTGGAAAATGATAACAGTATTCCTGGTGAAATTCAAGACAATGAAATAGATTATACAAACGAAACAAATGAAGGTACTTCTAAAGAGAATGCATTTCAAAAAAGGTGAACAATATCCAGCATCAACGTCATTTCCATCAACTGCAAATCAAACCAATGAAAAAATAAAAGACACTCCTTCAGACCAATGGTCAGAGGATGAAAATTTTGAAGAGCGTCCAACTTGTAATTTGGACACAGTTATGCAACCATTGGATTTCAGAGAATTTAATCAGGTGTTATTAGCTCCAGGTGAGGGAAACACACCACTTGGTTTATTTCAAGATAAATATTCTGAATTTTTAGCTTTTCCAACAATATATTGTGGTAAGGTACGTCCAGATAATAAAGTTAGGCAAGTACCCCTGCATTACAGCTCTATAGCAAAGTGGGAGTTGAGAAATACAAATAGAAGAGTTGCTATGAATTTACCAAACATTTTCTTTAAAATGAAGAGACTTCAGATAAAACAACTTCGGGATAAAGTACAACTTGCGGTAAGAAAATGTAAAACTAAGGGGCGTAAAATTACTGTGTGGGATATTTTATCACCTGGATTTGCAGATAATATTGCTAAATTGGATGAAGGATATAGAGTACTTAGAACTTTGCGAGGAAGTCCACCTTATTGGGATAAGGCTAAAAAAGATCTATTTTCTATGATTAAGCAGCTTGGTATTCCAACATTTTTTACATCTTTTTCAGCTGCTGAAACAAAATAGGTTGCATTACTTTGCTTATGGAAATTAGTACACAAAGAAAATATATCTGATGAAGATGTTAAAAATTTGACTTGGCAACAAAAGTGTGAACTTATAAGAGCAGACCCAGTTACATGTGCAAGATATTTTGATTTCAGAGTTCAATCATTCATTTCTACAGTCTTAAAAAATGAATATGCTCCAATTGGAATTATTTCAGACTTTTTTATAGGGTTGAGTTCCAGCAAAGAGGTTCTCCCCATATTCATATGCTGATTTGGATAAAAGATGCACCTGTTTTAAACCAGAACTCATTGGAAGAAGTTGAAACCTTCATTACATGTTACAATGATCTATCAATTAAAGACCTGATTAATTACCAAACCCATAGACATGCTAGGACATGTAGAGTTAGAGGTCAGCCAATTTGTAGATTTCATTTTCCCATGCCACCATTGCCTAAGACATGTATATTGGAGCCTTTGACCGATTTAGAAAACGTTCTTGTTCATGAAGAAAATTATTCAAAGATAACTCATCAGCTTAACGATGTCCATTTGAAAGAAAATATATCATTTGATGATATCCTATCAAATCTCAATATGACATATGAATCCTACATAAATGCAATACGCTCTTCTTTAAAGACAACAACAGTATTTCTGAAATGATCACCAGAAGAATCCAGAATCAATAACTATAACACAACACTTTTGACATCTTGGGAAGCTAATATGGATATTCAATTTATACTTGCCCCATATGCATGTGTATCATATATATAGTCTCATATATGAGTATTTCCACAATAAAGGATGTCATTACAGGTGTTCATTTTGAACACATCATTTTTTTTTATCTGATGAACTAGGTGTTGTTATATTTTGGTGCAGGTGAACCGTGGAACATCAGAGAGATATCCAAGACAATTTGTTATTGGTTGGAACATGAATAAATATTATTAAGCCATTTACATTTTCAGATTCCAGCTATTATTACTCGAAAAATTGTGACATAACTAACATAGGTGTTACAATGTTGCAAGATTTACATTTTGTTAGACACTTGGCCATTAAAATTGTGTTATATTTGTTGTTTTATAATAAAATTCAGTGAAAAAAAGAAATTCACCCCATTTTACCATCCTAATTGTCCCCAAGGAGGGTCAAAAAACTTCAACAAACGTGATGTTATTCCGTCAAAGAAAGGACCAAACTCTATTGATGACTTCAGAAGAAAGCTTGGAGAAGCCAGGGCAGAAATGTATTTTTTTTACCAAAATGATTATGAAAATAAATAAAATATGCTTTGTATATCATATACTGTTTACTTTTAGTTACAATTTCAATTTCAATCGGTAAGTGTAGATTTCCGTCAATCTAGCACGTCGTCACGTAACGTAACTAAAGGCCGTCGCAGTTCATGTTGTTTTCGGGTGTTCTAGTTTTCGGTCTTTAGATGGATAAAAAAGATCACAAAACTGATGACGTATTGCACGACGCAGGATAAACAACATGGAGAGCACAGACAATGTGCCTCGGTAAGTTTTCCGTCAATATATAATGACAGTCATCACGTATGAGCAAAAAAGTACGTTCGTTCATATTTTACCAATACGGGATTAAATGTAATATTGCTGAAATATATCTGTGGCTAAATTTGAGGTGTTGACAGATCGCAAAACAACTGCTGTTGGGCAAGCTGTTCTCGAAAGCACATCCCGAAAAACATACGAAAATAAATAACATTCGTAATTATGGACATGGAAAAAAGTGGTCAAACATGGTGTATGTTACTAAATAGAAAATCTCGGCCATTTACCTTTGAAAAGAAAAGCACCCAGACCTATTTTGTAACTTAAAATTCATTTGATTTTAATTTGAACCACCAAAATGCATTTTATGTGAAAAGCAAGTATTATTAAGGAAAAGGTTGTAACGTACAACATGTTTGACCTACACGAGTTACACAAATGACATGTCCCTCATCACATAGGTTGTGAGAGATCAAGTCCATAAATGGTTAGCTGATAGTCCAAATTTATTTCTTTTACAGTTTAACGAAGTTAATCATAACTGTTACAAATCCCAAACCAATTTAATTATCCGTTTCATTTGGCGTTAAAGGTGTTGAAGTCGGGTACACGTGTGATGATTGACATTTCCAACATCACATATGTTATGAAAGAACAACACAATATACAATAAACTGATAGTCTCTGATTATTTAATTATAGATGAATGAAATTAATCATAACTGTTACAAAGCCCAAACCGATTTAAGTATCTGTTTCACTTAACATTAAAGGTGCTGAAGTCGGGTACACGTGTGATGATTGACATGTCCAACATCACATATATGTTATGAGAGAACAAGGCGATAAATGTTGAACAGATAGCCTGAAATAATGTCGTTATATATATCAATGAAATTAATCATAACTGTTAAATAGCCCAAGCAATTTCAAATATGTGTTCACTGGACACGATGGGTGCTGAAATCTGGTACAGTTGTGATGATTGACCATACAAAATTTTGTGTGTAACATGTCCGGCATCACATATGTTGTGTGAGAACAAGAAAATAAATGTTTAACTTTAGTCCAAAAATATTTCAGCAATAAATCAACAACATTAACTGTAACTGTTAAAAAGCCCAAGTCATTTGAAGTCTGTGTTGCACTGTACATCAGAAGTGTTGAACCGGGTATATGTGTGATGACTGACCAGACAAATAATGTGTCCAACATGTCCAACATCACACATGTTGTAAGAGAGCACGACCATAAATGCTGAACTGATATTTCAATCTTTTGCTTTGATAGATCAATAAAATTAATCATAATTATTAAAATCCAAAGACGTTTGAAGTGTATTTTTCATTGGACATCAGAGGTGCTGAAGTCTGGTTCATGTGTGATGATTGACCAGAAAAATTATTGTGTCTATCATGTCCAACATCACTTATGTTGAGAGAGAGCAAGTTCATAAATGCTAAACTTGACAGTCAAAAATTATTTCTTTAAACAACAAGATTAATAAAAAATATTGAAAGAAAGAAAGCTGTTTCAAGTCTCATCTTTATTGGATAATGGAAGTGTTAAGATCTGGTACATGCGTGATGATTGACCAGAAAAATTACTGTCTGACATGTCAGTCATCACATATGTTGTGAGATAGCAAGACCATAAATGCTAAGTGAACTCCAAAATCTTGAACTCTTTAATAGATCAAGAAAATAAATGTTTAAAAAACCCAACCCATTTAAGGCTGTTCCAGTAGAAATCGAAGGCGCTGAAGTGAGGTACATGCGTGATGATTGACAAAATAAATGTCTGATAGTCATCACACATGAAATGGAAATTTGTGGGATTTGAGACTTCAGGATGTTAATACAGAGTTTACAATGATCGTTCCATAGTTTTTGTCTCGCCTGCGACAAATGTCGCTGAAGGCGAGACATAGGTATTGCTTTCCGGTGACGGCAAAGGTGGCGGCATCGGCCGCATGAACTTTTATTAAAACCTTAATAACTTAGAAACTTTTTTACCTAGACATATTAGTGTTAGTCCACAGATACTTTATGATATAAACTTTCCAACCATGATGGATATACATATCACATGACCTTGACCTTGTTTTCATGTTCACATTTGTACAATTTGCATCACATTTTCGTGGTTTAAGTCCATTTCTCACTAACTATAATATCTAGACCCACCATATTTAGTGTACATGTACTTCTTGGTGGGTAAATGCCGGTCTGACACCTGTCATCTGACCTTGACCTCAATTCACACATGAGTTACTTGCATTACATTTTCATGATGTTGTCCATTTTAAGCAGCTGTAATACCTACATCTACCATATCTGATCTGTAGATACTTCTCGGTGGGTACATGTCAGTCTGATACCTGTCATCTGACCTTGACCTCACCCTGGTGCTCCAGTGACCAATATCCAGTTTTCATGATAAATGTCAGTTTTCAGTAACTAGATATGGTGGATCAACAACATAGACCAACATAGGTTATATGAATACATTCTAAGGTGTATATGTCAGTCTTTTCCTCCTTAATTCCACTTGTTTTGCAATGTTTATGGATTTTAAAAGTTTACAATATTACTGCACTTGGTATACAATTGTTCTTCAAAATTTAACATCTGAGCATTTACTGTTACCATAGGTTTAACTTGCGAGTAAGACCTGCTCCCATCAAAAAGAAGAAAAAAACACCAGCAGAAAAACAAAAGGAGTACAGAGATAATCTGAAATTGGATAAGGATCGATACAAGAAGTAAGTTTTCATTTTTGTTGTCCCTTTGGTATTGTTATACCTCCGTTTACGGGGGGGATATTGGAATCATCGTGTCTGTCCACCTGTCCGTCCGTCTATCCGCGTAAGTGCATCTTGTCCGATTTCACAAAGACAGTATACCACCTGAAGATGTGCATGGAGAAAAATAATTTCTGTAACATTTTTGCAAGAAAACATTGACTACGTCAACTTTTTCAGTCAGGAAACAGGGAAAACCTCACAATCTCCTACTATAAAGCGGCTTACTGAAATTTTATGAAACTTTACAGTTGTAGTGCACTACATGCAGATGTGCATGAAGGATTATGCCATTTATGGTTACTGTCCCTTGGATGGGGAGATAATTCAACTTGCACTTTAACAAAAAGGGGGAATGGGAGGTTGTGGGAGCAGGGGGTATATTTAATAATGAAAGGAAGAACCAAATAGGAAGGGTAAGATCAGAAACAAGAAAGACAGACAGAAGCAGATGAGAACAACACAGAAACCAAAAAACACAGAAAAATGATCGACATGGACACTGCAAAAACTAGGATGAGACCAGGTGCAGAGTAAACATCTCCTGTTTGTTATAAGACAACCACTGTGCTGATCATGTCAAATCTGGTAATAGTCATATCCAGTAGAAAAGGGAAGATCTAAAAGATTGGGATTTTGTCCCTTGTAGATATACTTGATATATCACGTACAATACAGGAAGACACTTGGAGATCAATTATTTGTCTGTCCTTCCGTTACACTTTTTATAGGCAACACATTCCAAGAAACACTCATTTGATTTTCATTGTGAAAGTAGAATCACATTTACCGCATGTTGAATAATCAAGTATTTTGTAGGTATTGTGAGGATAACAAACAACGGGCAAAAACATACAGGCAAAACAGAACTGAAGAACAAGTAGAAAATGATAGAGAAAAGTCCAGAATAAGATCAAAGAAATACAGAGACAATATGAAGAAAAAATACGGGACAACAGTTCCATTAAGTCGACGGATCAATGTAAAGACTAGAAGAGAAGTAGCAAGTCAGAGAGAATATTGGCGCATTAAGAAACAAATATCAAGACAGAATTTAAGTTCTCAAAAAAAGAGACGCATCAAAGAATATGACAGAGCGAGAAAGAGTGCAGGTCAGGAAGTCACTAATAATAAAAAAAGTCAGGGAGCTATCAGAGACAATCTCGAACAATCGGTCAGTTCTGAAAAAAACTTTACTTCACCAGAGGCAGAACGGAAAGCATTGTCAAGAGCCAAAAGGTCCATTCCAAAAGAGCCAGCTAGATATGCAGGAATTTTAAGAGGCCTAATTCTTAGAGCATCACCAAGGAAAAAAACTGCCTTGATGAACAGAGGAATACTTTGTGGTGCAAAAGAGAATGAAAAAATAAAAAGAATTGCTGAAAAGTTAAATAAAGACCAGAAAAAGGAAGGAAAACAGTTCAGAAGGAAATTTGTAGGCCTTCTTAAAGATTCATATGTATCACTGAGAGCAATGAGTAGAGACATTGGTATAAGATACCAATTTTTACAGAAAGTTTCAAAACTTAACACTGATAAGGTTTGGGTAAATAGAAAAGATGAAATAGAAGAAAGCACAGTGGAAAAGGTTAAAGATTTTTATGTGAAACCAGAATCCTCAACTGTTTTACCTGATGTTAACAAAGTAAGTAGAGGAAAGAATACTTATACTTTAGAAAAAACATTGAAGCAAACTTACAGAGACTTTAAAGATCAAAACAAAGATGTGAAGATAGGATTGAGCAAATTTTGCTCCTTGAAACCACAAAATGTCAAGACATATAGTAATACACCTTTAAAACAGTGCATTTGTGAATACTGTGCAAATGTCTCTTTGAAGTTAAGAATTTTGAAGGCTGAAATAAAAGAGTTTCCAAAAGACAAATACGAGGCAGTGAATCAGACATTATGTCCAAAGCCTGATGGTGCCGCCTTCAATAAGAGAGAATGTATTTTTAGAGAGTGTTCTGACTGTGGTGTAAATAGGTTGAATGATGTAGTACAGCATATACAAGAAGGAAATTCAACATTTACATGGTACAAATGGGAAACTATAACAAGAAAAGTTGGAAATAAGATAACAAGTAAGAAAGGGCTCAAAAGTGTCACTGGAAGAGGTCCAGAATTGATTACAGAGTTGAAGAAAGAACTAGAAGAACTATCAGTACATCTGTTTGTTGCAACATGGCAACACAGACAGTTCAGCTTCATAACTTCAAATTTACAACCCAGAATGGTTGTAATGGTTCTTGACTTTGGACAAAACTTTACCTGTTTCTATCAGGATGAAGCCCAAGCAGCTCATTGGGCTGCAGAACAGGTGACCATACACCCAATCATTTGTTACTTCCAGTGCAAAACATGTAACCACACAGTCAAGGAAGATTTGGTGATGCTGTCAGGAGACCTCAAACACGATTTTCATGCAGTAAGGAGATTTATCTTGACAGCAAATGAACATTTGATTAAGAAGAGAGGGTTGACAATTGATCACCAAGTCCAGTTCACTGATGGATGTGCAGGGCAGTACAAAAGTAAAAATGCATTCGAGACGATTTCAGCAATCGGAAAAGAGATAGGTTGTGTCATAGAAAGACACTTCTTTGGGAGTAGGCATGGGAAAGGGCCTTCCGATGCATGCACAGGTGTTGTAAAGTCTGCAGTTACTAGAGCAGTCAAAGCTAGACAGACTATCATTTCATGTCCAGATGAGATGTACAAGTTTTGCTGTGAAAATCTTACAAAAGAAACTACAGATTCTGGTTGCACACATAATTTGAGAACATTCTTTTTGATTGAAGACATTGACCGTAAAACAGAAACAACAGCAACAACAGTACCAGGTACAAGAAAAATTCATGCAGTCAAGTCTTGCAACTCACAGTTACCAATGCTGTTACTAACAAGACCATTGTCATGTTTTTGTTCCATCTGCTTAAATGAACAAGTGGAAAGACAATGTGAAAACTACCAGTACACAGACATGTGGACACAAGTGGATCTTACAACCGGTAAGAAAAGGGAGAATCCATTCAAACATTCGGTTGGCACCAAAGCAGAAATCTCTAGAGAAAAATCGCCAAAGGGTAAAGAAACCAAGAAATCTGGAAAGAGAAAACCCAATAAAGTTGAAGCTAAAGATATTGGAGAATTGGAAGAGAAACAGAGTGTCCAGGGGGAGGAAACACAATCAAAGAAATCTGATGAAGAAATAGTTATTTTAGACACTGAAGAGGAATATCACCAAGCTGATAAATGTAAAAGCAGAAAACAATACTTTGCTGATATACTTGCAAGTGTAGCAGCTGCTGAGACTTATGAAGAATTGAAGATAATTATTTCTCATTTCTCAGTTGAAATGGATGCCATGCCAGAACCAAGGCCTTTACTGAATGTCAGTTTAACTGAACTACCTGTTTATGTTGATGCTGATGCTATGATATTGATTCCAAATGAAATGCCAGATTATAATGGGTTGCCAATATCTGTCACTGGAGATGGAAATTGTCTTCCAAGATCAGCTTCAGTGATAGCATATGGAAATGAAGAACAACATGAAGAGTTTCGTGTTAGAATTTTAACAGAATTGATCACAAATGAAGATTTATATCTAGATGACAATTTTCTGTCTTCAGGATTGGATTTGAATGGTAGAATTAGACAGCTTTCAAAGCAATTTGCAATGTATTCATCACGGTTTATTCCAGGGGATGTCTTAACACCGGCTGTAGTAAGAAGAATATTTAGGAATGAATTACTAGACATTGCAAAACCCAAAGCTTATATGGGTATCTGGCAATTATTTGCCATTGCATCAGTATTGAAAACAAAGCTTTTTTCTGTCTATCCTCAACTTGGAAATCCAATTGTTAGAGCTGACCTCCACAGATTAATAATGCCAAGATGCAATGAACACAACCATATGGTGATGGTAATGTGGAGTTCCACACGGTCAGACCTTAGTAGGGAACATTGGATCCCCAACCATTTCATACCATTTCTACCATTATTTGGTGAAGTGGATCAAATTGAGATTGTAAATGAAAAAAGAACTATGCCTGAAACTGAGGATGTTTCTGTGACTGAACAGATAGATGATGGAAGTCATGTTGAAAAGGTGGATGATAAAAGCCAGGTAAAAAATTTCCACACTAATGGCCAGGTTGAGGAGCTGAATGATGGAGATCAAGTTAAGCAGATGGATCATGGAGTAAATGATGGTAGCAAGGTTGAGCATATGGATGGTGGAAAGCAGGTTGAGCACATGGATGATGACGGTCAGGTTGAGACGAATGCTGAAGGCCATGTTGAGCAGGTGGCTGGTGGAGAGCAGATTGTACAAGTCAATGATGGAGGCCAGAGTTGGAATCAGGTTGAGATAAATGATGGACACCAAATTGAGACTAATGATGGAAGTCGAGTTGAGCAGGTGACTGATGGAGACCAGGTGGATGGTGATCGCAAGATTGAGGTGGATGATGTTGGCCAGGTTGAGGTGGATGATGATGGTCAGGTTAAGGAGGATGATGGTGGCCAGGTGGGTGATGGAGGACAGGTTGAGGTGGATGATGCTAGTCAGTTTGTGGAGAATGATGGTGGTCAGGTTGAGGTGCATGATGGATGCAATGTTGAGATGGGGGATGGTGGCCAGTTTGAGGATGATATTGGCCAGGTTAAGGTGGATGATGGTGGTCAGGTTAAGGTGGATGATGGTGGCCAGTTTGTGGAGGATGATGGTGGCCAGGTTGAAGTAGGTGATGGTGGCCAGTTTGAGGATGATATTGGCCAGGTTAAGGTGGATGATGGTGGCCAGGTTGAAATAGGTGATGGTGGCCAGTTTGAGGATGATGGTGGCCAGATTGAGGTGGAGGATGGTGACCAGGTTGGGAAGGATGATAGTGGCCAGTTCAAGGATTATGATGGCCAGTTTGTGGAGGATGATGGTGACCAGTTTGAGATGGATGACGGTTGCCAGGTAGAGGTTGATGATAGTGGCCAGATTGGGGTGGATGATTGTGGCCAGTTCAAGGATTATGGTGGCCAGGTTGAGATGGATGATGGTGGCCAGTTTAAGGAGGATGATGGTGGCCAGGTTGAGGTGGATGATGATGGCCAGGTTGAGGTGGATGATGGTGGCCAGGTTGAGATGGATGATGGTGGCCAGGTTGAGGTGGATGATGGTGACAAGGTTGAGGTGGTTGATGGTGGCCAGGTTGAGGTGGTTGATAGTGGCCAGGTTGAGGTGGATGATGGTGGCCAGGTTGAGATGGATTATGGTGGCCAGGTTGAGGTGGATGATGGTGGCCAGGTTGAGCTGGATGATGGTGGCCAGGTTGAGCTGGATGATGGTGGCCAGGTTGAGATGGATGATGGTGGCCAGCTTGGGGTGGATGATTGTGGCCAGTTCAAGGAGGATGATGGTGACCAGGTTGAGGTGGATGATGGTGGCCAGGTTGAGGTGGATGATGGTGACCAGGTTGAGGTGGATGATGGTGGCCAGGTTGAGATGGATGATGGTGGCCAGGTTGGGGTGGATGATTGTGGCCAGTTCAAGGAGGATGATGGTGGCCAGTATGAGGATGATGACTGTGGCCAGGTTGAGATGGATGAAGATGGCCAGGTTGAGGTGGATGGTGATGGTCAGGTTGGGATGGAAGACATAACCATGTTGAAATTAGATGACATGCCAAGTTTGAGTGGTTAAGTAAATTTTATAGAAAATAATTTGTCAACTCGTAGTTGTTGGAGATTTCACCATGGGTATTAAAGCATAATTTTTGATATCATTTTACCCTGAGCAAAGCAGACAGGGGATAAAATTTACAAAAATTATGCCACTTATGGAAAAATCAAATATGAAGACAGCTTTCAAAACTGAACATTGTAACCAAAAACAATAGAAATATTTTATTTTAACATTAGAACATTTTACTTTGTAAAGTTACTTGCAAACTCCGAAACATGATATCCTAAAATGTGTCTGCCTAGTTCTTGATAACTTGATAACTGGGAAAATAATTTTGTAGTTTTTTACACAGATTATTTTCCTGTGAGAATTTAGTTAATAAAGGTAAATATTTTCATTGAACTTGCAAGTGGGCATAGCAAACCAAATTAAAAGCTGCTTACTGTGCAGAGTAGCCGACATTTAAAAAAAAAAGGAAAAACAAATTACCGAAACTAAACAAACCCTACATGACCAGTAAGGTTAAAGATCAATCATTGACTCTGAATAAATGACGTCAGATCCCTCACTGGATTATGATACTGAACCTTCTGGCATTTTATGTAATACTTTTCTTGTGCATATAATTGCATATTTATATGTATTCTTACAGACTCAACCATAGATATGTATTTGAAGGACATATCTTTTGAAATGGATGATGTAGGTAATGACAAGAAAGCAGATGAGAAGGATATATCTTTTGAAATGGATGATGTAGATAATGACACCAAGAAAGCAGATGAAGACAGTGAGATGTGAGTTTAAATCATGCCTGTCAAATATCTTATATATACATATGCTGCTTAATATAAGAAGAACCAATTATATTTTAACATAGATTACATATAATTTCTTTTGAATTAACCCTACAATTTATAACTTTATAATGCAGTAGAACAAAATTTCTGCTACAAGGAAGTTTAATAAATTAATACATATTGTGCAAAGATTTATGATATGGAGATTTGAACATAAATCCTTTTGAAATCATAGAACACAACAGACTTGCACATTTTTTTAGGGGGTGGTAAACATTAGCATGTGTATGTTCAGTGTTGTAATTTAAAAATAAAAACTTTCTTTAGATATTGTGCTGGAGATTACATTGTTGTAAAACATGGTATTTCATTAATTCCTGCTGTTGTAAGTAATGCATTGAAGTTCCTGTTTGTTCATAAAATATCTTTTTCTGTGTTAAGGCCAAGTTTTGTTTTCATTTTTTTTTCTTTTTAAATATATTGGTTTATGGATTTTCGATCTATGTTGGTCTGTCAGTCAGTCAGAACAAAAAAGGTAAAATATACAAAGCTGATAAACCCTGCAAATATAGTTCACTGAAATATGTTACATGTAGTTACTAGTGGTTATTTGTATTAAAATTTTCGGTACAACAAATTCACAGAAAATTTTGTTTATATTTGAGTGATGTTTTAGGCTTGCCAGGAACATAAAATTTTTTACAATCAATCTGCATTAAGCATGGAGTTTGCTTTCACTTTGATCGACTTATGACTGTGTTCTTTTTGTAGATAAATCATGCCCACTTCAATTATCAAACAATGATGGTAAGGGAGAAATGAGCGTGACTGAACTTCGATAGGCCATCAGATGATTGTGACAGTCACACTTACTGTCACTGTTCGGTAATTGAAGTGGGCGTGATTTGTCTACGATAAGAATGTGCCAGTCCTTCAAGAGGTGAAAGCAAATTCCACACTTAATGCAGATTGATTGTAAATTTTTTTCTCCAAGTTAAAATTTAGTTTGGTCAAATCCATAAACCAACATATAAAAAAGTGTAAACAAAATATCAGAAAGAGTCATGGGTGAGCTGCAAATAATGGTAAAATCAAAAACAAAACGTACACAAGTAAAAATAAAATTGAATAAAAGATAAAAGGTAGAATGATGTTCCAAATTTTCAGCTAAAAAGCCTTCATCAAGAATTGGACTGAAGTAGGCCTTTGTTTCTTGAAATAATTGACCAGACTGTCAGTGTAGGAGGACATAGTACATTTTGTTGTAGAACCTTTTTTTGCAGCTCACCTATGACTCTTCCCGATATTTTGTTGACATCTGTATGAGCTACTTCGCAACACTAAATTTTATTATAGAAAAAAGGAGCCTGGATGCTGTTTCAGAAAAAAAAATACTATAACTTCATGAATGTCATGTGAAGAAGATTTACAATGATAAATTTGTATGTATCACAGGGATCAGTAAAAATTGATTCCTAGCATCGCTGACGAGGAATTAATTTACGAAATGTGCACATCCGATGCATCAAAATCGCTATGAAATGTATCGCACTTTGTTTTCCAAAGAATTCCCATGCATTTTTCCTTGAACAGCTCTTCCATTCTCAGTTTTAGCTATTCATTACCCTTTTTCTCTAGATCTTTATTGGATATTGTGACTACATGTACCAAAACAAAGCAAATTATAGTATAAAAAGGAATTATAGATTTTTACACAATTTGACTTATTATGCTTTGATGCAATACGTTTTTGTTGGAAAAAAAGAGGGATAATATTGCATTTTGTTTAGTTCTCCTTTCTTGTTGTAGGTTGACGATTGGCCATGGATTAGGTATTTTTCGAAAAAAAAGACAGCATGGACAATGAATGAAAAAAGATTCACCATAATAAAAAGCGATATTCATTCCAAGCTAATGACTCCTGATATAACCATGTGTGGGAGCAGGATATTATATAAATTTAAAGGTAAAGTCTTTATACAGTATATACTAACAGAAAAATAGTGATATTTAAAAATGTTTGTCACAGACAATGGTCCTGCTTCACAAATCATTACTCATAAAACTCTCAGACTGAGCAGTGTAATCCCAGCAAAAAATTAGAGTGAACTCGGATCGTATGGAAGAGTAAACAGTTCCTGCTTTATCGCGTACGTTAATTACACACGACTAGACACAGAGGACAGTATTTTTCTAATATGAGAAGATAGATCTACACTGTTTTTTTTTTGTAGTTTATATATGTATATTCTTTCTTGACATTGATAAAGTCTCTTGGCGAGATGAAAATTCTGTCATTTACTGAAGTGAAATTTTGTTTTCACTTAGTTTATACTAGGTATTGTTATACAAGTTATATGTATATATTCAGTTGACTGAGAATGTCATCTTCTATTTTCAGACTTTCCTATGAACATCCAGTGAAAGACAGTATTTTTTGTTGTATTGTAACAATTAAAGGACTGTAACTGACAATCATGCAACATGTACTTTTGTTAGGACAGACTGATAGGGGTTAATTAAGTTCATTGCATTGTTGTCAATACAAGAACAAAGAGATAATAAATCACAAACAATATTATTACTTGTTTTTATACCGAAGACCATAGTTCAAAAAAGTAAACATCAACAGTTCCGTTTTCTAGAAACCTGTGGAAATACATCAATATTCACATTTACTGTACATTACTAAAGCAATGTCGAATGATTTCTGTCCTGAAATACAAAATGTAGGTATCTGCTAGTTAATTGCACACATGTAGAGCAACAGCTTTATTCAGAAACATATTTCTTTGTTTACTAAGATAAATTGTTTCCTGTTATGAAACTAATGGCTGATTTTGATGAGGTCATTTTCCAACCTAATTTTGTCACTCCAGAATTTGACTATGATTAACCAAGAATCTTTGTACAAAGTGCACCCCACATATTGAGAAGGAAATACTGGAGCATCTGAGTACCCTACTACCGAGTAATGTTTTTCAACTGGATTCAAGTTATGTTTTATTGGATTGATGTCTGATGTTTTTGTCTCACAATACTATTTTCTGTCTCTTTTGATGGAACACAAAGGTTATACCAAAATTAATTTTGATGTGTTAGACACACATTTCAGCAACTTATGTCTTTTCAGTAATGCTCTGTCCTAAACACTTCGAAAGTCAAATCCTAAATTAAAATTGAAAAGCCCATACAACAGTTATGTTTATTTCGACATTAAAGGTCTGCGAAGATGATGGCAAAAATTTCTTCAAGAAGTGTACTTGCTGTAAGGTTGAAGTTATTGCTTCCAATAAGTTGATCAACATGACAAAATGGTTGACAATGAAGAAATATCCACTCTAAAAACAAACCTTTTTTCATACGACCTTTTACCAAAAGGTAACAAGACTTACGAAAACACGAGTCACCACACAAAACTGCACAACCCATCAAGCAGTAACAGTACAAAACAGAAAACCCAGACTGCAAACAATACATGCAAAAAAAAAAAACAGAATTTGAAGATAACTGAAGAGCAAATCAAGAAAGTATTAGTTCAAGAAAAGATTGGGATAAAAACAAAAACATGCTGAGAAAACAAACATTTTAAGACCAACATTAACCCAACCAAAACAGCGTATCTGCTAGGTAAACTTGCATGGTACAGAAACAAAATGGAGTTCTCTCGGGTACTCCGGCTTCCTCCACCACTAACACTGGTCGTCCTGATATAGCTGAAAATTGCCGCAGTGATGAAAATCCCATTATACAAACATAAACAGACTTGAACAAATATTTCTGAAACCATCGGGCAGTTTGAACAAAACTTTCTACGAGTGTTCCTACGGTGGTCCTCTTTCAAAATTGTGTGACTTGACCTGCATCAAAGAAGGCCACCATATTTTGACATTGTTTAAAGTGGTCCCCATTGGAAAATATGGCATTTTTGAGTACAGAAAAGGTATGGAATTTCTACTTGTGTCCAACATCACAAATGTTATCATCACGTATGTTGAAATGTCAACATCACATATGGTGATTTTTTTTTCTATTTTAATCTTTCTTTCTATGTGAACAATGTTTTTTCTCTAAGGAACTGTTGTTCATCATCATTCTTTTATTAAAATTCTATTCATATTGATTGATAAACAGAATGATGTATGCTAGAAAAACGACAAGTACCAAAAAATTTAACTTGCATGTTTCAGATGTCAATCACTCTCCTACAATGGATGGACAAGGTTTTTGGTAGATTAATGCTGGAAATATTGAATCTTTATTGAGAATGCTAACCATATCTTCTCAAAAAATGGATGTGCTATTAGAAGTAAAGTAGTATGAGGGTTTTGGATTCGTCAACATCACATATGTTACAAATGTGTTTGTGCCAATGATACTGCATCCAGGACTCGCCTGTCATTAGATATTATCCTCTTTTGATAGTAATCTGAAAAAGCAGGTTTCCAGCAATCAAAAAAAGAAAACAGAAATTGATTTGAAGCATGTTAAAAATTTTCTTCATTTGTCACACTCTGATCCCCTTTACTGTGGAAATACTCATATATCAAACTTGTCCTGAATATGCATGGAAAATTTGCCGCTGGACGTTAAACAACTAACAATCAATCAATCATATATATCAAAAGGTCAAAGAGGTTTGTCGAATTTGCTAACTCAAGCAAGCAAAGAAGCTAAAACAGTAGACAGTGATATTCGAAATCAGGTAAAAAGAGTAGGTAATACATTCCTAACTCATGTTGAAATTGGAGCCCAAGAAACTGTATATTTGGCATTGTAAATTCCTTTACGAAGATCAAGCAAATCCATTATTCACGTAGATACAAATCCTTCAGACAAAAGAATAATTCTTCTGAAAACTATGAAGGATTTAGAAGATATGCCTACTAATTGCACAAATATAGAATCAAATAATGCTATCAAAAGGTATAAAAGAAGACCCAAAGAACTGCAAAAATATTGTTATGCTGATTTTATGGCATGGTTTGAACTTGCACCAAAAAATAAAAAAAGAGAGGAAAAAAATACAGCTGCAGAATTGCCATAAAATGAGTATAAACATGACACTGAGGATGAAATCAGTGATACTGAAAATGGTAATGAAACTGATCATGAACAAATGGTTGAAAATCAATCTGAAATTGTGTATAAGGATGGGATTGTTTTAAAGAAACGTACATATAAAAAGGTCATTCAGTATCATAAAATAACAGAAAATAGTAATTCAGAAGAATATTTTCGACAGCTTATTATGCTCTATACGTCATGGAGAAAAGAGGATGAAGATCTTTTGTGTGGTTTTTCAACATTCCAAGAAAGTTTCAAAAATAGGGAAAAATTATAATGGGTAAATGTGCAGAATATGAAATAAGGGGAACAGAAAATATTGAGGAAATTGTGCAAAATGATCTTCATGATAATGAACAGAATAATGTTGTTTTACCAGAAGTACAACACCAAAAAGATATAGATGTAGATGCAAGATCTATAATTTCACCTTTGTATGGTTGTTTTGACCCTGGAGATGTCTCAAATAATAAATCTGGTTCATTAAATTATGACATAGGTCAAGATTTAGGAATACATAGAAAGAATGTTGACAACGATTTTATGTCAGCTCATGAAATTGATGTTGAAGAACATTATAAAACCATCCAAAGATTGAATGAAAAACAAAAACAATACTTTTATCATGTACTGAAATAGATAAAAACAAAAAAGGAACCTTTGTATTCATTCTTGACATGTGGAGCCTGTGTAGGTAAAAGTGTAGTACTTCGTGCTTTGTATCAAACACTATTAAGGTACTACAACAGAAAGTGTGAGGAAAATCCAGACAATATACAGATTTTATTATGTGCACCAACTGGGAAAGCAGCACACAATATAGGAGGAAACACTATACATTCCACTTTCTGCATACCAGTAGGTAAAGGATTTAGATACAAGCCCTTAGACATGCAACAACTAAATGTTATGAGGTGTAGATATGGCTGTTTGAAAGTATTATTCATTGATGAAATATCAATGGTTGGTAAAAACATGTTTAATTTTATCAGTTTGCGTTGCAGAAATAATGGGAAGTAATAAGCCATTTGGGGGAATAAGTATCATAGCAGTTGGAGATTTGTTCCAGCTAAAACCTGTTATGGATTCTGGGATATTTTCACAGTTCCAAAATGGTATTCAAAGTATCGCTACAAATCTCTGGGTAGAATACTTCAGTATTTTTGAACTAGATGAAATTATGAGGCAAAAAGATGATATGACTTTTGCAAAATTACTGAACAGATTGAGAGAAGGTAACCATACACAAAATGACATAAAATATTGAAAGAGCAGATAGCTACTGATGTATGTAGGTCCAGTATAAAACAATTACCACATTTATTTACATCAAGAAAAGAAACAGAGGATCATAAGAATGATGTCCTCTCTGAACTTCCTTATCCTGAAAAGGATACTATATTAGCAATAGATGACATTTCTGGAGAATTATGGGATTACTCAAAAACCTGCAAATAGGTTTAAATGTTCCAGCTGAAATCAGTGTAAACATTTCTGTTGAGGATGGATTAACAAATGGAGCCTCATGTATAGTGAAAAAATTAGACTACAGAGTTGAAAATTCAAAGCGTTGTAGCATAATATGGGTGCAGTTTGATGAAGCAGACATTGGTATGCAGTGGAAATGCAAATACAGTTCACTTTATCAAACAGATATCTCAAGAGAATGGGTACCCATTACAGAAACAACGAGAAGATTTAACATTCAATACTACAAAACTTATAGTGTAGTAAGACGACAATTCCCATTACGAATTGCTGCAGCAAAAACTATCCATAAATCACAAGGTTCTACAATGTCTGCTGCTGTTGTCCATTTCGGCAAAAGGAAGAATGAACATATGCACTATGTAGGCCTACGTAGAGTGAGAAATTTGAAAACATTGCATATAAAAGAGCTGAATGAGCAAAAGATATCAGTGTCAGATGCAGTGATTAGTGAAATGCAAAGGCTTAGATCTGAAGCACAGACACATATTTGTGTACCCTCCATAAAGGACATGAAAAATGACAACAACACACTTATCTGTTTTCAGAATTGTAGATCTTTACAAAAACACATTGATGATGTAAAGTCAGATTCAGATATTTTAAATGCCGATATACTTTCCTTCTGTTAAACAAAAATTGGAGAAAATTCAGTTCAAAACTATGAAATTCCTGATCACATAAGGATAACTGATGTGTAGTCATCAATTCATGGCATGTTGGTATATGTCAAGAAAAGTATAACCCACAAAAAAAATTATGCAGGAATTTTGAACAATATAACAACAATTGTTGTACAGCTACCAAATGTGAATGCATGCATGATTTATTGCCCCCAAAGTCATCAACAATGAAAACATTTGAGGATTTCTTTTCTAATTTACAACATAAAATTTGTCTGTATGATCCAACAATTATAATTGGGGATTTTAACATGGATGGTTTTGTAGAAACGAATATAGCAGATTTCCTACAAAATTCATACGGTTTTTACCAGTTGATTGAAACAGTAACAACCGATTATGACTCCTCTCTTGATCATATACAGCGACTGGACCGTTCAACATTACCACCTGAATGATAACCCATAACCCATTGAATGATGAACCATTGAATCATACATGATGAACGATTCCCGATGAGTGATGAGCAATTCGCAATAGAAAATGAACCATTGAACGATTGAGCGTTTAACACTGGATGAGAATATATTTGGTATATGTAAATTTATCGTATGTTTTATCGAAACGAAATTAACGAGTTAGATTATTTATCGATGTATAATTATTGATTGATTGATTGTTAATTGTTTAACGTCCAGCGGCAAATATTCCATGCATATTCTGGACGAGAACAAGTTCACAATATATCAATTCGTAAGATCTGAAAAGTGGGTCGTCCGGGAGAAGGGGCAGGTAATTCTGATTACCACTGGAAAAGGGGGACAGGATGGGTAGGGGCTGAAAATTTAGCCTTGTAACCGGTCACCTACGGACCACTCGTAATGAGCTTGTTACAAGGGTTCTTTA
>JAOXYJ010020691.1:0-12593 GCA_028566555.1 Lithophaga nigra
CGCTGTCTGATATAATTTTTTTTTACCATTGAAATATATTCAGAAATATTTATTTTCAACAGATTGTATGTCAGATTATTTATTTTCAAGTTATCAGTGGACAATTTATTTATTTTTGCTCTTCTCAAGGCTTAATCATTTTCAAAATCCTCCTCCCCCCCGCCCAAAATCAAATGGTTGTCCCCTAACAATCCATTGAAAACGGTGTTAGGAGAGATAATTGATGGTGCACTCATTCCAGATACTCGGTGTTCCTGAATCGCTTTTCAATTTATCACTGACAGGTATGCTGATACACAGTTAAACGGTTTCGCTAGGTGTGTGTTGTCAACCCTTTTGGAGGAAGATTCGACTGTGCTATTTAAATCGAGATGGGAGTATTTACCGTTGAAATATAATGATGACAATTTTAAACTAGGTTTTCTTGAAATTAATTTAATCAAATTTAAAACAGAAAGCATGTTAAATTAAGTATTACTCTTGTTTTTATTGTGTAAAAATATTTCTGAAATAAAACCAGAAATAAACGAATGAGATCCAAAAATCTATTATTTACATGTATCGATACGCAAATAGACTTTAGCTGGTAAATGAACATCACTAGTATAATTAAACAAAACATTTGAATGGTCAGCTTCTGTATCATGTATAATAGCATTATTAATATAGTCATCGCTATCGATGTTCTTGCGTTCATACATGTATCTCCAACAATAAAAAACTTTGATGGTTCATATATAACAATTAAGAAGTTACATGTAGGATAAGTATTGGAGATAAATTTCGTGATTTAAAATAAATTTTATGAACTCCCGCAATCAAAGGTTTATGACTCCCGTAAATACAAGCTAAATAAAGACAAACAACATGTATTGTTAAATACTTATTAAGATCAAAAGATCAGTAATGTGAGAAAGTATGAATGTAAGTTCATCTCAATACATTTTACACAAAAAATCACAAGCTAACAATGTTTTAAAAAAATACTTATGCAGTTAACTTTTTTGCTCTCTCCAATAACATACTGGTTAAACAAAAAACAGATTGTATTGAAATTTGCAACCCAATCTTTGCCTTTATCAAATTACTTTATTTATGTATCTCATATTTTAGGGCAGTGTTTTCGGGAGTAAAAATATACATCCAAAGAACATTCTAAATGTACTGATATATAATATCAACCGCCAAGATTGGCTCCAAAACAAATAATAACAATACCGGATCGTAACTGGATTTTGTATTTGCTGATTTTGCTTATTGTACGCTTTTCATCCTGCTTAATAAGGACTTGCCTGAAAAATATAACAGGATAAATGCACAAACAAAACTAGTGTTTGTACACTGTTCCTATCATGTAGTGTTTTTTTCTTATTGCTTTCGTTTGTTTTTTTCCTTGTTTTTTTATTTATTTATTTATTTTTGTTGTTGTTACACACTTAAGATACAAAACTATCCGCCAAAATACACATTAAGATACAGAACTATCCACAAAAATACACACTTAAATACATAACTACCCACAAAAACACAAATTTAAGATACATAACTTTTCACAAAAATACACACTTAAGATACACAACTGCCCACTAAAATACACACTTAAGATACATAACTATCCACAAAAACACACACTTAAGATACATAACTATTCACACAAATACACACATGACCATCCACAAAAACGTTTAAAATGCACGCAAAGAATAAACAAAAGAAACAAACATATTTCAAAATCACAAATCCAGATTCCAATTCTGTTTTATATTTTATATCAGTCTATATAAGATCCAGACACTGCTAATGGTGGAAATGATATATGGATGTGAAAACCCATCAACGTTAACACTGTAAAGGTGAACATTGTACTAAGATCTGCATTTTTGCAGAAATATCCAAGAAATCAACTAAATCAAGAACGATAACACTTTTTAAGTGTTATTTTTTTATATACAATCTATGTAATTTATATCGCCAATGTGCAAAACGCAGATGAACAGCGAAGACTGATAACATGTAGTTCAACAGTCTCTGAATTAAAAATAAGAGGAGTTTCCATGGGTTTTTGATATGCATGTATCACTCCCTATCTGATTTTTATATGGACTTCCACTTTATATTACAATAAAAAAAAAATAATTCGCTCATGTAAGTCTTAATTTTCTTGTAAATAAATTGCGTATTTTCGTATTGCATTATATACTATTCTGGTCCTATCTGATAATTCAGTTCATTATTATATTGTGGTGTGTCTTGATCGCCTTCAAATGTGTATCATTGTTAGTACACAGTCACAAACAGACCTTTTCTTATTAGTAAATTTAGTTGTAGTATTTAGTTCAAAACTATGTTAAGTTTGTTTCAAATTTCAAAAGGTTTGAAAGATTTAGATGATAAAGTGGTTATTGTCTATAAATTACGATCATTAGCTTAAGGCAGGGAACTATATAGAAGGCTGCTGTCGTATTTTCGTTCCTTCGTCTTTTAGTACGGTTTCTAGATAATCCTGGAATCTATACTGTGCTATTTTATCAGTTATTCCAAGATTATCTGAGATAAGCAATGTGTACTTTGAGAATTAACTGATCACGGAAATTCTTTTAACTTAAATAATTATAGATACAGTTGTTAAAGAAAACAGGATTGGGTCTTAAAAAAATATTATCAATGTCTGATGTAGGTATTTTCCAATTCAGTCGTCCGTAATACTTATTTAAATAAGAGTTACTACCAACAAAACAGTATGTACTTTGATTTCCAAGACTACATCTCTTTCTTGGCTTCTTTTTCATTATTATAAAATCTACATATGGTCGGGAACATAGTTTGCCATTTTTTCCGATTACCATAAGCCGCATAGGCGTCGTATTTAGTATTGAAAACCGGCGAGGGCCATTATACCATGGATCAGTATTTCTTGAACCGTCTGGTAGCGGTGGAGCGGTTTTTTTTGTCTGCATAACTAATTACAATTGCAGACGATGTTCTATAATGTACCTTCGTAAGAAATTAGCTACCGCACTGATGTCGTCTGCGCGTATTCCAACGTCTAGGTCAATGTCTATTGGACAGTCTTTATCTCGTACAATTCCCAATAAAATACCATCTCTGACACTGTACCAGAATAGAGGTGGAAGATGATCAACTACATTTAACAGGTTTGTAATTGCTGTACACATTTTTCTAAATTCTGGCGATGAAGTTATAATTGCATTCCTAGTGAAATTTGATAATGAAGTAAGAACCGTTTTATTCTGTTGGAACTGATAAACTGAAAGCAAAAGAAGACATAATATAAGGATTATACTTTTCAGTAATTGCTTTCCTCTTCCGATTTCCATGGGTAATCATTTAAAATTGCTGGAATATGGATATTCTGTGTATATGGATTTCTCGAAGAAGTCAGTCCTAATCTTCTTGGACAACATAAATCAATGCAAAACTTTCCAGTCTATCAGTCACATACAGGATAATTTTAATCTTCAGTATCTGATTTATGTTCCCTACTGCAAGCTTTACTAGCAATTACTGCTTTGTGACAAAAATGCGATTTATAATTCTACGAGATCTTTTCTTTTGAACACAAATTTCTGTACTGGTCACATTTCTTTTCCACGCAGATTATGTTTGTGTTTCATCCATTACCTGTAAAGCAGCAAGGCATTATGTCAGCATGCACATATATCATGTGCACACAAATAGAATATAGGGCATTTTGTTTTTCATACTAACTTTATCACGGTGAAATATTTGTAAGCCCGCAATGCCCTGTATTCTTTTTATCGGCAATTTGTTCAAATTACAATAATATGTAAGATTATTATATTTTCATAAGGAAATATACATTTCTATAAGTGTACTGAAGATATGATATTAAGGGAATATTTTTTCTGTCGTATTCGTCTGATGACCGACATTTTTGAATTTAGCGCGTCGCCTCATTTGTTCTTCGAATGTGAAGCGGCAAGCATTTCGGAAACGATTCTCGCTTCACTATAAGATTAAACACTATTCGTCCAGGGTTCATCGATGTATGAACGGGCTCGATGCGCTCACAAACTGAATAAACGAAGGACGTTTATGTAAAGTATTTAAGTGCATAGACCCTGTTCTCACATTAGTGATCTCTGGACAAATTGTGTTTATCCTTATAACTCTTTATTACAAAATTTGAAATGTAAAACTTTATCTTTTAGGACCCCAGTAGATATACAGTATGTGGCCATAATACAGTACTCAAACGTAAATTTGCCTATATATTTCATATAAAACCATATTTTTTCAAAAAAATTCTACTGAATTCATTTCCCGTCCGATTGTCATGAAATTTACACCATTAAAAGCAGAATTATGCAAAACTTAAATGACCTGTTTCATGTACATAAAATGAGAAATAATCATTCTTTGCAATAATGATATATCGATGAATAATAAACTGATCGGAGGTTTTATTTTATAACGGGGAGAGACTGTCGTTTTAAAAGTTTGTCAGTAGTTTCAGCTGCAGTAAAGCTTATTATAACAGACCTCTTGACCTGTTTCACTTGATAAGCGGAAATATATTTAATTAATGTATAGTTTATGTCACTGCATAGGCATATTAGACTAAGGGCCCATAGAGGACATAAAATTTGATCTTACTGTTTTAGAATTATTTTCAGTGAATTATAGTGGCTGATGATGGTGCAAATAGGCTCTGACACCAAAGCCTTTCCAGCCTTTCCTTGAAATTTGCATAATTTTTTCTGATAATGCTAAAGAAATAAACAAAACTCTGAAAATATTTTTGAATCAAAGTTATGAATGGTACAAGAATTACAATCACATCAGTTCATTTTTAGCTCACCTGGTCCAAAGGGCTATAATACTTGGCGTTGTCGTCGTCTAAACTTTTTCAAAAATCTTCTTCTCTGAAACTACTGGGTCAATTTGAACCAAATTTGGACTGAATGATGCAAGATTATATCCGATGAACCTGCGGACCAACCAACATGGCCGCTGTTACTATAAACAGAACATGGAGGGTAAAAACACTTAAAGATCTCATGTGAAACTACTTGGTCATTTAGAATCAAATTTTTTATGAATGGCCCCAGGGCTCTTTCCTGCCCAGGAATGTCCTGGAGGTGGTCCTTTATGGTTTTTGTGCCGATGAGAAATTCAACATGACTGCTATGTCCAATAATGTGTTTTGATTGGCAGAAATTTCAATAAACTTGCCAGAAACTACACGGCCATTATAATTCTGTTACAGTATGAATGATCCTTAGATGGTTGTCTAAAAAAAGTTATGTTTTGGTGCCGATTGGAAATCCAAGATAGCCGCCATCATGGAACAAAGTTTAACATTGGTCCCTATGGGAAATGCATTCGAAGAGCTTAACAAATAACTAGAACAGTTGGAATTTACATACTCATGATTGATATAGGTGAGTGATACAGGCTTAGGCGAGCCTCTAGATTTGTTTTGCCTCAGTAAATAGGGAAATAGGGAAGATCTTGCAAATGACTAGAACAGCTGAAATTTACACAATCGTGATACAGGCTAAAATGAACCTCAATATTTGTTTTACCTCAGTAAGCCTTTGTTTAACCCTTGCTTCAATGAATTATATAAAATTTTGCTTCATAGGATTGGTTTTTTGTCCATAAACTTGCATTGAGTCTAATTCAGTCTATCCAGCCTTATTTCAAAAACAGAATCATAAAGCTTTAGAGCTATAGGTTATATGTATTATCCAATAACTTGTTTCCTATGGTGATCTGACTTGACACTCAGTACTTCAGTAATTTGATTTTTATTGGTACAGAAAAAAACAAAAACAAAAAAACGTGGACACACGATTTATGCATTATTTGAACTGATTTATATAAAGTGAAAACATACTTTAAGGGCGATTTTCAAAAAGAGGTGGGGATTAGAACGTGGACCATGACTCAAAGGGGTATAAAAATTTGAAACATGGAAAAAAGAGGGAAAAGTTAGGAAGCAAAAATGCATGTGATTCATGAAACCAAATTGAGATCAAGAAAAATGAATTAAATTATAGGAGTTTTTAGTAAGGCTAAACTGGAAAGTTTTCTTTTCTACATGTAATTATTTTCTTTTTAAAATTTGACTAAGATCACCAAACTTTGGTAGCGAGTTTCAGCAATTTGAGCTGGACATGTATGTAGAAAAGAGAAAAAAAGGATATGGGAAACATAACACCATTACACAAACATAAGGATTTGGAAAAATATGCAACCATATGTCAGTCCCTCAAAAGTATCTTAATAATTATGGCTGTTCAGATTTACAAAGTTGACAGTTTTTTGAGATTTAATAAATTTATAATTAAATATTTTGGTCATTGAAAATTCGCAGGCTTATTTGCTCAGCTACAGTCACTGTCAGATTCTATCACAAAATGCCTTGCCTTTTTCGGTTTAGAACAGATATTATCCTGGGCAGTTTGACCATAAGTATAGATTAAATGTTCCTCCACGAATTATTGATCCCTGTTGGAATAGTTGTAGAACGTTAACTGGAAGCTACACGTCGCAATTTGCAGACTGAGAATTTTTACATATAAATTCAGAATATTTATTTATTTTTGGCCATGGCAGAATTTTCAGTGATATTTTCCTCCTTCTTCAGTGAAGAAATTATTTTCGGTTGTATTTGGAAGTTCATTAGCAATTTCAACAGTGTTTTCAATGGATTTCAAAGGTCCTGTTGTGGTACATGTAGACGTGGATGACAGATTCAGGCTTAAGATTTCTGACATCTTTTTTTGTTTTTGGGTTTTTTTTGAGTTTTTGGACTATTTTTAGCATAATTATTTATGCTTTCAACTGATTTGTGTCTTGTATGTTGTTGGGTTTGAGTTATTGCTTTTCCCTCATCTAAAAGTCCAGTTTTTGCTGCTTTTCAGACCGAATGATTTGTGAATTTTGCTAATTTGTCAATATTTGCTTTTCATTAACGATCTGAAAAAATTTCCGCCAAGAGTTTGGTTTTCATACCAAAGTTTGGCATTTTCGACTCTGTTCATTCCGAGATAGAAAGGGCTGTCAGGTTTGTTGGCACGATACTGAAAATATAAAGGAATTTTTGGTAAAAATGAACGTTGCATTTGTTCCTAGCCATGTGTTACAATAGTGTACTGTGTGATACATGTATATGATTATTTGTATTCTTCATATTTAGTACAGTACATATTAGTTTGACGTGTTACCCACATGTACATATAAATATCTTGAGCTTCATTTTCAAGGTTCATTGACAATGTTAAGTATGGGGTCCGTTGAAGTCTTGGAAAAGTCACGTGACGTAATCAGCATCTGGTCTTTTCAAAACTTAATGGGACCATATCTTTTACTTTATTTTCATTTAAAATCTTTTTTAATAACAAATATGAAATAATAGATTTAATTGTTCGACGTATTTGTGAGATAAAAAGCCAGCGAAATGCAATACTATTCCAACATAGGGAGTAACAAATCTGGATCATGTGTACAACGAGAATTTACGAGAATTATATCCATGAAACTCATTACCGGTAAGGAAAAGATTCTGATGTAGACTTTCTACCTAATTATTGACCTTTTAATCTGGTCCAATGAAATGTGTTGAAAAGGTAAGGTATGTGCATCAGTATTGATTTGCAAAACAAATTTTCATTAGTTGACTGCTACTTCCTGTTAATTTTCCTCCATCAGAAAAGTAGTATGACTGGTTTTGTGATTAAAGAAGGATAACTCTTGTACAAATTAATGTAAATACTGATGGAAGGGAGATAAATCCAGTATTACTCACCAGCTATAGTCTTTTTCAAAAACATAAGAGATCACAAATGTCTAAATTAGTCTTTATTGTCTGAAAACAAAAGATATTAATGTGTAAATGTCTTAAAATTTGTACAGAACTAAAAATATTACTTGAAATAATAAGTTGATGTTTTCACAAGATTGTAAATAACTTGTGCAGCAATTATTTGTATATTTCTATACTAATTGTGTTATTCTTCAAACTTTGCTGCCATTTAAGACATAATTATGTCAATATTCAATCCATCTTCAAACAGTAAAGTATATATGTTACTTCATCTGTAAAAATCACAAAAAGTGCAAATATTACAAACCTATAAACTGTAAATTTCCATCTACATAGTCAGTCCTAATTTCTTCTGTTGTTAAGTCAAAGCATTCATCTGCATCCGATTCTGCTTTCTTCCAGTATTTTATCTGTAAGATATATAACTATGTTTTGAGAAATTTTCTTTTCATAATTGTGAAATATATATAACCCCAAACAATACTAACATACATACATACAAGACACAAAATAAAGCTAGCTGATGTGTACATTCTTATAAATGCTTGGTGAAATCTTCTTCCATGATCTAAGTTAAAACTTTTTTTTTTATTTAGATTTCTCCTCTCACTGGAATTACTTTTTTCCTTGCTTTTATATTGTATTGTTGCCGTTATTGTATTTTTTTTTTCTGTTTCTGTCTTCCCAATTATGTCTTGTCTATGGATTCTGCCTTTCTGAACTTGTTTCTTCGGTATTCTATTGCTGATAATTTTCAGGAGATGTTTATTTCAATATCTGAATGCTATGATTAAAAGTTTGAAACTTAACAAAATGCAAATAGCTATAACCATACTGATTCAAAATCTGTTTCACTTCCTTTAAATAATGGAAATACATCTCTCATTTCATTATTATGCTAAATTTGACAAAAATTAGTCTGCATGTTCAAACTGATCGCACATGACAAAATCTTGAAGCAGATATGATGAACCTCTTGAAACTTTTTATCTGCACATGTGAAAAAAATAAATTCGAATGGCATCAGAAGGGTATAGTCCTTATAAAAACACTGTCAAATTACTGAAATTTTCGATACTTTAATAAATATGCAGGATCATCAAATCCATTATTTAAAGGAACTGAAACAGTTTAAATAAGTACAAGTAACATGCATCTGTTCAAATAAATTCCTTTTCCCACATTAACAAGTGTGAATCAGAATCTGTAATATTTATTAAGTAACTGTGACATGCAAAACACGTTAAACAACTGCAGTGACTTGGATCTTCTGTAACACTTGTATTGTGTAGTCGGTACTCCTGATTTGTGCAAGATAGGAGTAAAGAAAATGAATGGTTTGTGAAAAAATAGAATGGTCTTTGAAATAAAAGTAAACAAAGTCATACAAGATTACACTGTCATAGATATTACGTGATTGAATTGAAACGATATAACTGTGGGTAATTGTATAGAAAGATTTGATGGATAACAGGGGTAAATAAAACTTGGAGAGGGTTAGTTTTCAGATTTTGAACTGTCATTACAGTATTAAACTGAAAAACTCCTCTGTTGTATAAAATTATTTTCCCTTACCAATTCTGATCTTGATGTTCATTTTCGTTATACCATGTATGTGTAATATATTTTCCTGTTAATGATTTTGGGTCTTTCTCTAATTTCTTTAAATTTGACATTCTTGGAGTTAACTTTTCATACCTAATTATTATGGAAGACAATGTGTGTACAGAATTGAACATTAAACATTTTAAAATCTACCGCAATTCTTTAACAATAAAATGTCAGATCAGTTGAAGTAAATAGCAATACCTTTGTATCATTACGTTTTAAGTGTATGCATAAGACATGTTCAATAATTTGTAATTCACTAATTCCTGTAATGGTGATTTGGGGCACATTTAATGAACCTAAAATATCTTCGGCATCTTCAATACATATTCAGTTTTGATTGCATTGGGACATGTTTACTGTGCACTGAATCCATAACAATTTTTGCCCCAAAAAATCAATTATCTGCACTAAAAATTTGGTAAGTAATTACTGTTCATATTCGAAGTGACATAAAATGTGTGGAAATAGATCAATCTGCACATTATAGCAAGAATTGGTGGGTTTTTTGCTGATCCATACAAAGCCCTGACCTTAACTATTTGAATCAGGCTAGACATTTACTGATAATTATGAAAGTATTCTATTTGGATTTGAATGTTAGAAACATGACACAAACTATTATTCTGAACCTTTACTCCTAAAATAATCAAACAGAAAGACATACGGTGAATATGACTATTGAACACATCAAATTAGAATCACATTTGGCAAGATAATGGTCATTTTTATTATTTACATTACGGTCTATGCACATTCATGAGTTAATGCATTGTTTGGTCACTTGATAAATATTTTTCGATAATCACAATCCCAGATCAGTTCTACTATAATTAACATTTATTATGTATCTATTCCTTAAAATAAACAACCAAAACTGTGTTAAACCTTCTATCATATTTATATGTGTTTTTAAACATTCCCTTTCTAATTCTACTGCATAGGTTTGTTATCATTTGTCAAGTATAATTTTTTCATGATGATTTGGGTATTTTTTCAAACTACATGACAGAGTGCAAAAGCATTTGTTTTTACAGATACCAATTTTCATGTTTTTATAGAAGTCTCGGAGGGATCGTAAATTCAACATTTTTAAATCTCATACTCAAAGCATCTGTGCTAATTGCTCATATCAATGAATCCTGAATTTTAAATTCATGGATTTCATAGACTGGATGAAACTAAAAAATCCACCTTCCTGCAAAACTAACACACCATCAATACTTGTGATTTTATTCACCGTTTCTAACTGATCTCGAAAAATTAAGTATGAGATCCTTTCTTTTTACCCAGCCCTTACTATGTATAAGCAATATTAATCCTGTTTGAGGTGTCTAGGACCATGAGTGATTACAGCTTTGATGTACTGTGAGTAAAGTTTGTCCATAAATGTACTCTTCCTTGGTATAAAACCTTCCATAAATCCAATATGGCCACCATGTGATGTCACTACTATAGCAATGTTCTCATTTTCTTCTGCTTCTCTCACGGGTATCGCTGAAAAAAATCAATTAAATAAATCACTCATATCTCTTTCTGTAAATTCACTGCTCATATGAAATTCTTTTATTTTAAGAAATAATTCATGCTTGCCATATGTTTGTTGAAGATTTTACTATGGGTAAAATCTACGAAAATAATGCTAGCCATAGTAAAATCGACAACAAAATTACGGCTTGCATGAATTATTTTGATTCTAATATGAAAAACACTGTAATTTTAGCACAAACCATGTTTCGTCTGTTGGTAACCAAGTAACACTAACGTCAACCGGAAGTTTTTTAGAAGAAATTAAATTGTAAAATTTAATTAATTACGGAATGGCACCTACTAATTACGGATTCCAACAGTTAAAATATAACCACCCTAATTAAAAAATGTTGGAATAAGGTAAAATTATAAAGTATGAAGTATTCAGAAAGAAGAATTATGCAAACGAGCAGGCACTACGTAAAACAAATCGGGGGATTTTAATATGGGTAAATCCTCAAAGGCAATACAGGACATCATATTAGAATACATGATTAACATAGGTTTATCAGGGCTACCTGTAAAATGGTTGAAAATATTTTTTAATGGCACCAGGTGGGTGGAGATACACTAAGTAAGGCACAGCATGTAATGTTTGAGACACTAACATGGATAACAATCCTTGACTCACTAACAGCTATTCCTAGCTATTTATCTGGTTTCCAGTTACTTATTTACTATTGTTTATGTAAAGTCCATTTCACAGCAACCAGTTTTGTTGATGATGGAATGATGGATGCTTAACGTCAAGCAGGTAATCTTTCAACCAAATTCATGATGAGAACATATTAGTATGATATGGATATATGAATCCTGCTTTGTACTAGACTGATACTCTGAGTTGGATTTTTATAATGCTAGCTCACTGAAGTAAGAGTCTGCAGAAAGACATGTCACCCCACTCAGACACATTATTCTGACTTAAAGCCAACCAGTCTTTGCTCTTACTCCTTATTGCTGTATGGTGAGCAGAGAAGCACCAAATACTAATTTTAATGTCTTTGGTTTGATCCTGCCGGGGATTGAGACCATGACCTTCTGCACTCAAGGTGAACACACTTACCATTACTCCACTGAGGCAGTTGTTTTGTTGGTGAAAGAGACAGGGCATTCAGCAAAAATCAACTATCTTCATCATGAGTTTGAATCAAGTGTACCTTCTGTTTTTGCATTTGCCTAAAGTCCTATCTAAACCAGCAACCTTACAGGTGATAGGCTAGTATTCTTCCAATACTTACACTAACTTTGGTAAGTCAACATACATGCATGCATACGTGCATACTGATAAAATACAGTGAAACCTATAAAAACCACCTGTATTAAGAGACCACTTTAATATTCTAACGCAATATTTTTATTTCCTTCAATTTGGTTGGCTAGCGTTCTGTGTACAATTCACAATCTACTTTGCCGTAACTAAGGAGGAGCTGCCATATTGAAAAAGAACATGACTGAAAGTTTCGTTTCACAAAAAAATGCAACAAATTAGTTAAATGCCTACCTGAAAAACTTTTTGTACATTTTTATCCAAATTTGAAGCATACACGAAGCCAAAGAACGTCTGATGTTTGTGTTTTACGCACGAAGTGTTCAAATGACCTTTTACGCACGAAGTGTTCAAATGACCTAACACTGTTCT
>JAOXYJ010020800.1:0-12592 GCA_028566555.1 Lithophaga nigra
CTAATTTTATTGCAGCTGTCTAAAATACAAATAAGCGGGGGTATTTGTAAGCTGTTGCTTACAGTTCTTTCATGTTTTGGAAAGTCAATAGCTCTGCTATACTACATGTTATTTTGTGGTAATTTTACGTTCCAGTTCAGTAGTATAAAAATTAGCAACTTTTTGTCTCATTCTTTTTGATTTCACGACAAAAACATATTTGCCTTATTAAATAAAATAAATTTACCTAGTGTGTCATTTGAAACTCACTGAAATGAAATCATGTAAAAAGCTATATAATCAATGAAAAAAGTCGAATTTGGTGAATTGCAAGACAGAGGAAATTTTTCAAACTTGGTTTTCTTTTCGAGATCAAATTTGATTTAACTTTGTAACTGAAGAAATGACGAAAAATAAGACGAAAAATATGACAGTTCTTTACAAATATGTTCTACTTCATCGAAACAGGTAAAAAATTTTCTTAATCTATTTTTTAAATTTGCAGTTAACATAACTTCGAATTTCAAATGCTATTTTTGGCCTATTAGTACGGATGTGTGTGTAACTTATAACAAGTCGAGTACTTATGAAATTGCTGTATTTAAAAAAGGTGATATTTACTGTTTCGAACAAATGGAAATTAAAGCGAATGACATCGTGAAATATTACAAAACAAAATTAGTAAGTTCATGTAAGGTAAAGCTTAAATTACAATAATACCTTTCCATTTAAAAAAATGAATACAGCAAAAAAAACTAATGTGTGATTTTACAACTGTTAATAAATGTTAAATAAAAATATTGACTCACGTCGTCGAAATTATTCTCTCTTTGACGTATCCTTTTCTGGTCTTCGAGGATATAAATATTAGAAGTGAATGCTATACTTCCACGGATGCCAATGTCCTCAGTCACAACAATCGGTTATGCAAATGAAGGCATCCGGATATGATTGAGGAGAAGAAGGAAAAAACCGTCTGCTTCAGAAAGTACATGCTCATCATTGTCTGATCGTTACTTTTTCTTTAGACCTTTAGTCCAATATACATAAATGTCATGCTGAGGTGAATTCATTTTTTGACCGAACCATATATAGATTATAACCAAATTGAGAAAATTACTAGAGAAATTAGATGCACCACGAAAGAGAAAGGCAAAAAAACTGTTCTCGACTTACAATCAAACTTGTTCAAAGTCGATATTCAAAGAAAAAGGTAAAAATGCATGAGCCTATATGTGGCCTTTACCTAACTATTAAGATTACAAAAGTAAGATTACATCTAAATATGATCCAAATCTACAAAAATGCTGAAAACTGTCTAAAAATCTGTAATGTGCGATTCAAGAGATCGGCTGTAGGTGAGGACATCGCGTATGATGGAGAAGATACATGTATGATTTTCTTTCAGTTTAATCAAACGCACGTTAGATTCCTTGCAAAGAACATAAAATAAAGAAATTGATTCTTACTGGCGAGGAAAATGCTAATTCTTCAAACATCTAGGTTCTGAACTTAGTTTCTCTAAAACTACTTAATTATTGCTCATTTTCGCAATGATTTAGACTGTTTTATCCTGGTATTTGGAAATTCATACTATATAAAAATGTATTTCGACATCTGAAAATTGCCCTTTCATATAACAAGGTATGGACACACAAATATGTCTCGCCTGCAATTTAGCCAAACTGAAAAGGCCTTGAATAGTTAACTGAAATCAAGATTATGTGACGCTTATCAACTTGACATGTACAGTCTCGAGTCTTTGGACTATTATGGTTGCTCAATGATATGTGGTTACTGACATGTGGTGCCACATAACTAAAACGTCATGAAAATTTAACAAAGCCAATAAACCATGAACATGAGGGCAGAGTCAAGTGACATGTGATAAGCTTACATGGACATCTCCTGATGAATGTGTTGACCAAATATGCTGCTCTGTGATGTATTGTTATTCAGAAATGGAGCAAATCACAAAAAATTGACGTAAATTTAAGTCAGTGAACAGTGAAAATGAGGTCAATGTAAGGTGACATGTGTCGAGCTGACATTACATCTCCCTCCTGATAAATGTATGGTTGCTCAATGATATGTGGTATTGACAAGTGGTACCACATAACTAAAATGTCATGAAAATTTAACAAAGCCAATAAACCATGAAAATGAGGTCAGAGTCAAGTGACATGTGATAAGCTTACATGTACATCCCCTGATGAATGTTTTGAATAAATATGCTTCTCTATGATATGTGGAAATTGAGCTAATCACAAAACGTTTGACATAAATTTAACAAAGTCAGTGAACCATGAAAATAAGGTAAAAATTTACGTAAATTTAACAAAGTCAGTGAACTGTAAAAATGAGGTCAATGTAAGATGATGTTTTCAGCTGACAGTACATCTCCTGATATATGTGTGGCAATAATATGATTCCTCTATGATGCATTGCTACTGAGGAATTGAACTAATCACAAAACTCTAAGGTAAATTTAGCAAAGTCAGTGAACCGTGAAAAAGAGGACAATGGCAGATGACATATGTTGAGCTGACATGTAAATCTTCTAATGAATGTGTGGAAAAAATATGGTTGCTGTATGATATATGGTGACTAAGAAATAGAGCTAATTACAAAACTTCTATGTAAAGTTAACGCAGGCAAGACAAAAATTCTCATATGAATCAATTTTCATGCAATTTGCAAGACGTTTATACTAGAAAATGCAGAAATAATGTTTCCTTGTTTAATTATTCCTGTAATTTTGAGATACCTGTCCACTTAACCATCTCAAATCTGAAATTTACTGTCATATAATTCCCAATATATATCATTACATGTATATAGATGAAACGTTGGGCCTTAAAAACATTTTAAACTACAGCTATAACTCATGCTGGAAAACCCTATACATTGTATCGAAAGACAATTTTGATTAGTGTGACTGTAATTCAAATCGGATAAAAAATGGTTTTGAAATAAATTTGGTCAAATACTGTACCTGCTGATGGTCTCCATTTAAAGAACATTACAGCACAGGTATTATGAAATGCAATCGTTTCTATTCAAATTATGAGTGGTAAATTAATTTATTGTTTATATAGTTGGATTTATGTTCTGTGTGTTTTTACTTAATTGAAAGAAAATAATATCTCCTCAATTATACACGATGTCCTCACCCACAACCAAACTCCTCAATCATACACGATGTCCTCACTCACAACCAATCTCCTCAATCGAACATTACAAGTTTTGAGACAGTTTTCAGCATCTTTGTAGGTTTGGATCATATTTAGATGTATCTTATTTTTGTAATGTTAAAAGTTAGGTAACGACAACATGTAGATTCATCCATTTTTTGCCTATTCCTTTGAATATTAACTCTGAACAAGTTTGATTGTAAGTTGAGAACAGTGTTCTGCCTTGCTCTTTCGTGTTGCATCTAATTTCTCAAATAATTTTCACAATTTGGTTATAATCTATATGTTTGGATACAAAATGAATTCACCACAGCATGACATTTATGTATTTTGAACTTAAGGCCTAAAGAAAAACATCAGACAATGATGAGCATGTATCTTCTGAAGCGGACGGTTTTCCTCTCCTGAATCATATCAGGATGTTCTCCACGATCTCACGTTTGCATAATCGATTGTTATGATTAAGGACATGGGCAGCCTTGACCACTTATGACACTTTTTGTCAGGTATTATAGGGCAGATGTTTTGTCTTAATGAATTAAAGAATCATGCATTGAGACATTGGGGTAGACATCGAAAGTTAAATTTTCATGGTCAGTTTACGGACTAATATTTTTTTTTATTTGAATGCGTCTTGGTTAGTACTTCACGATATACTGAAATTGCCATCACGACCAGTTCTTTACAATCGAGTTTCGGTCATGAGAATAATAATGTTAATTCTTCATATTTACTAAAGATATCTTGCAGGGTCAGAAAAGGTTATTAGATACAATGACAAAACGAGAAGTTTTATCTGGATTACAGTACAAAGTAGATGACAGTCCACCATGGATATCTACAATTTTCTTGGGTATACAGGTAAAATATAACTAAAAATTTTTTAATGAATTGCCTCTGTACCTTATGTATATGGACTAATTATTTCCATTGCGTCTAGATATACATTGTACTTTACTCGTATGCCCCAGAAACGCAAAGGAAAAAAGAATTTTATTCATCAAGAAGAATCATTTTGACGTGGAATTTTAAATGTATACGATCTGTTCCACGTAAATAACTTTGATTAATTTTAACCGTTGTTGAGTATACGCTGAAGTGTTTAGAAATATTGAAATACTTCAGCGTATACTCAACAACGCTGAAGTGTTTAGAAATATTGAAATACGCCTTGAAGTCACATGAACGAGATGTAAATTTACAACGTGTGTTAGCAGAAACTAATGATCTGTCCAATATCTGTGACGTAAGATGAAATTTGGCAGAATTAAAACGACTTATATAGACATGGTAACTGGTCTAAATTCTAACATAGTCTTCTTGGGAAAAAGTAATCTGAAAGTAATGTAATAACCTAGGGTGAACTTTTTTTTATCCCGTAACCTTTTTTCAAGTGGGCTGTATCGGTTCTTTATGTTAGAATTCATAGGTTGAATAGTTTTATGTCACCCCCGTTTTTTCTGGGGTTCACACTGTAAATGCTTTGGTTTTTGCTTCATCTTGTTTATGTCTTCTTTTTCTTCTGTTTACTTTTTTCCTTCAGTTTTATATTGTCTTCTTGTCATTTTCATATTTTTTTCCCGTTTCTGTCTTCCCGTTTTTGCCTTGTCTATGTATTCTACATTTCCGAACATGTTTCGTCGGTACTAGCTATTGCCGATATTTAAAGCTTTCAGTTGTCCAGCTGTTAAGGGTGATACTTTCAGACTATAATGTACCCTTAGCAAAATATAAACTTTGTAAATATTATAAGAAATCATCAGATTTAATCCATTTGTTCCATGTAGACCACTTTTCGTAAATTGGAAGATGTCCTACGTGCAAGGCAAATTCTGTCCTCATTATTTAGTAGATTTTCATTTTTTGCTGGTCTTTTAAGCCCTAGATGTGTTATATTATCTGCTGTCGTAATCTTATTTTGGCTTAAGTCTCAATCAGGTGGAGTTTTTCGGTTGCTGTTTGCTTTAACAAGGTATTTTTTGTAGGATGGGTATCATACCCATGCTCCTCTGAGTATGTATTAAAGACATTCAACATAATTTGTATATCTTCATCCTAGTTGGAAAGTAGCAGGAAGTCGTCTGTGCTGGTAGGGTATCCAGCATAGTTTATACGCACAAAGAGTCCCAAGTTGTTATTTTCTAGTTATTGTAATAGATCTTTGATGGATATCTTGTAAAGATGGGTGGACAAGATACCGCCTTGTCGCACCCATTGTCGTATCGGGAGAACCTATACTAATTTTTCCTTTCCAGTTTACTCTAGATGTTCAATCATGGTATATATCAAATATCGTTTCCCATAAAAACAAGAGGAATATCTTTTTGAAATAATTTATCCAGTAAAATATCATAACTAACTACACCAAAGGCTTTCTGACTGTCCAGTGCTGCTAAATACAGGATTTCCTTAGTACATTTTGTGTCAAACGAGGCTTCTAATGCTAGCAGGGCAGCCATTTCCGGGGAAATTGTTTAGCTTCAAGTATCTTAGTCCTTAAAAACAGAAGATCTTTAAGTGCATTTCCTATAAGGTCTGATGTTAAACTATGTTTGACGGTGGCAGCCATCTTGGAATTCCGATTGGTATCAAAAGAAAGCACAGTTTTGGTAGAAGCCTTTCCAATGAAGATATATATGGACATGTCTTTGTCGTTTAATTTCCAACAAGATCCGACTGGCATCAAAAACATGATATTGTTAGATGACCTTCCAGTGAACATTTATGGACATGTTTAGCTTCATAAACTGTCATAATTGCTTTAAAGATCTTCAAGTGTATTTCCGATACGTCCAATGTTAAACTATGTTCGACAATGGCGGCCAATCTTGGAATTCGGAATGGTATCAAAAACATTATTTTGGTAGATTACCTTCCATTTAACATTTATGGACATGTTTCCTTTCAACCGTTATAGTAGTTTTCAAGAAGAAGATCTTAAAGTGTATTCCCCATGGGTCCAATGTTAAACTATGTTCCACAGTGGCGGCCATCTTGGAATTCGGATTTGCATGGCATGATTTTGGTAGATGAGCTTCCAAATAAGATTTATGGACATGTCTCCTTTCAACTGTTTTAGTCGTCTCCAAGAAGATCTTAAAGTGTATTTCTCATTGGGTCCAATGTTAAACTTTGTCTCACGGTGGCGGCCATCTTGGATTTGGAATCATCATCAAAAATACGATTTCGGTAGAGTGACCACCCAAGAATCATTAACAATATAAATCAATTCCATTTGCAGTGTAGCTTCTGACAAGATCTTTGAAATTTCAGCCAACCAAAACACATTTTTGGCCCTGGCCGCCATGTTAAATTTCCGATCCAAACAAAAAAAACAGTTTTATATAGAGGACCTTCCAATGCACATTCGTGCCAAGTTTGGTTTCATTTGGCAAAGTGGTTTCTGAGAAGAAGATCGAAATGTGGAAATCTAACGATGGACGACGGACGACGACAACGGACGCCAAGTGATGGCAACAGCTCACATGGTCCTTCGGAAAGGGAGAATGGATGAATAGTTTGGATCTGAAAGAAGCATAAACATGCTTACCGATTCTGAAACCGCACAGGAAATATCTCCGCATCCTTCATCGTCAGAACCAATATCAGACATTCCGTTCAGTTTTTGGTCTGCCAAATCACACTTAAATGGGACTTGCATAGTCTGGGTTCGATAATAAAATGGACCGAATCTGAAACAGACCCATTGCAAACAAAAGAATTCATAGGGATGTAAACAGACGCGTATTTTTATCCGAAGCGAGCCAAGGAATAATCCAAAATTCCAAGACCTGCTAGAATCAGATCATGTCTCGATTTTTGATCTAGCGAGGTTGATAGGAACATTAAACGCAACTGAGGAAGCAGTGATTCCTGTAGCCTCGTAATCAGGAAATTACAAATGTACAAGATAAAGAGCCTTTTCGAATCGGCTAATTATTATTTTTAAATAACACCCAAATGCAAAACCGAAACCAAATGGTGGGTCCTTCATTTGGGAAGTACATAATTGGTTCTTTGGACGAAAACGAAAAATTAGAGGATCCTAGAAGCCTGTAATCGCTCACCTGGCAAAAATTTGCCTCAATTATCTGAAAATGGACTGCTGTAGGGCCATTTATAACTTTGTTTCAAATATTTTTACATTTTTTTTTAAAATTACTTGTGCATTATCAGAGAATTCTAAAATTATGGAAATTTCAAGAAGTATTCCCCTGCAAAGGTGTCCTAGTCAGAGACGGTTTGCACCAGCAGCAGCTATCTTAGTTGATGAAAAGGGTCACTGAAAATAATTTTTAAAGGCAGATCACTGAAGAACAATTCTTGCCTGATTCAGAATAACATATTTATGGCAACAATATCCATCTTGGCTGCCAGGTGGGATCATCATATAAAATCTAAAATAGGATCACTGAAGAATCATTCTTACAAAAAACTGGTTCAAATTAGCTAATTATTGATTTTATAGGAATTTTTTCAAAATATTTCTCTGTTTTTTCTATTTTAGCAACGACATTTATTTCGGTTAATGGGAGGAGTTATCAGATTGAAATTTGAAGAGGACCACAAAGGAAACTAGTTAAATTAGTCAAAACACTGATCTAATATGAAATTTTTAATTAATTTTGAACCGTATTTTCTATTTATAGTAAAAGTGGCAGTCCCGGTTGACGAGCGCGGTTATTGGGCAGGAATCTGAAAGGGGACCGCTAAAGAATCGCTCGTGCAAAAAGTAATTCAATTGGTCAAACACTGAATTTATAGGATTTTTTAGTGTTGGTTCCAGTTGACGAAGTCGTTTTATAGAAGAAGATCTTTAAGCGAATTTCCCATAGGGCCCAATATTAATCTTATTTCGCCTGGTTGCAGGTGGCAGGTTGGGTCATCGGATATAGTTTTGAAAGATGTCCACCCAATGACCATTCCACCGAAGTTTGGGTCAAACTGACCAAGTGGTTTCAGAGAATAAGATCTTTAATGGTCCTATGATAGACTAAGTTTGGCTGTGGCTTCTATCTTGTTTGGCGGGCTGGGTCATCGACCAAAATTTTGAAAGTGGTCTACTCAATGACCATTCCATCAAAGTTTGGTTCCAATTGACGAAGTTGTTTCAGGGAAGAAGCTCTAAAAGAAATTTCCCATAGGGTCCAATGTTACACTAAGTTCGGCTGTGGCGGCCATCTTGGTTGGCTGGCAGGGTCATCGGATATAAATTTGAAAGTGGTCCAACCATTGACCATTCCATCAACGATTGGTGGAAATTGACTGTATAGTATCAGACAAGAGGATCTTTAAGCAAATTTCCTACAGGGCCCAATGTGAAACTAAATTCGGCGGTGGCGGCCATCTTGGTTGGAAGACGGGGTCATCGGATACAATTTTAAAAGGGGTCTACCCAATGACCATTCCACTGAAGTTTGATTCAGACTGACCAAGTGGTTTCTGACAAGAAGATCTTTAAGCCGATTTCCAATTGGGTCCTATGTTAACTAAGTTCGGCTGTGGTGGTCATCTTAGTTGGCGGACGTGGTCATCGGATACAATTCTGAAAGAGGACAATATAAGAACCATTGCTGCCACGTGTGATTCAAATTGATCAAGTGGTTTCAGACAAGAAGCTCTTTAAGCAAATGTCGCATAGGGTCTTATATTAAACTAAGTTCGGTTGTGGCTGCCATCTTGGTTGGCGGGCGGGGTCATCGGATACAATTCTAGAAGGGGTCCATCCAATAACCATTCCATCAAAGTTTGGTTCAAATTGACTTAGTAGTTTCAGACAAGAAGATCTTCAAGCAAATTTCCCATATTGTCCTATATTAAATTAAGTTCGGCTGTGGCGGCCATCCCGGTTGGTGGGTGGAGTCATCGAATATAATTCTGAAAGAGGACCATATAAGAAATCTTGCTACCAAGTTTAGTTCAAACTGACTGAGTGGTTTCAGACAAGAAGATCTTTAAGGGAATTTCCAATAGGTTCCTATGTTAAATTAAGTTCGGCTCAAGCGTTTTATCCAATGCTACTGGAAATGTCCATAGTGGTACCAATATTACTTCCTCTGATGAGAAATTTACTGGCAAATCCACAGGGAACGTTCCATCTGCTAATGGAAAGAAATGTTTTGAAACTAAAAATAGGAACAACAGGCTTTTCGAAAGAGACTTCCGAGCTTCTCGATAGCGGATGGAGGCAAGGGATTCAATCAACTTACAATTGCTGCTGGCGACATTGGAGTCGCTGATGTAGTGAACGGGATCTTGTGGAATGTATGGCTTTTGTGACAGTGTCGCCGAGAATTATTTATTAGTTGCTTTTAAGTTCTATAGTCGACATCACGATTTGGTTGACCATTCTAATGTAACAATATCACAAGTTGCTACAGATATGTTTACACTTTGCTAAATCTAGCATTCCGTCGTCTCATCTTACCCACCAGATTTGACTTATTCGTGGCCTCGACTTTTGCTTATTGAACGTAAGTTTTCCGCATGACGAGTGATGCATGCATAGCAGGAGAGGATGATCCTGACCATGGAGTTCATACGATCACGTCCGGTTCGTTTCTCGATATTGTGTATTCCTAAGGATTTTATGAGTCTGGAATTTCGGTAAACTACGCTTCCTTGTACTTTTAATCTACTTTATGTCTAATTTAAATAAATTCGTGTTTAGACCTCCTTCTTTGGCAAATATCCTACTAAACACATTTTAGCATTACTTTGTACACACCAGGGACAGATGAAATCAGACTATAGACGGTCACAAAATGTAGAGTTATTTTCAATAATTGCTTTTAAAACTGATGCAATTTCATGAAGATACTATTTTATTTTCGCATGCATTACATAAAACCACCACATCATATCGTTGTATAAAGAAGAATCATATAAGCAAATTTAAGACTAGATATTTATCATATTGAAATAATATTGATTTCCTTTTTACTCCAGTTTTAACATTACTTTGTAACAGGCCAAGGACAGATGAAAATCAGACTTAAAGTACAAGAAAGCGTAGTATACATAATCAGTCACAAATGTAGTGTTTCTTTCAATAGTGATGAAATTTTATGAAAACGCTATTTTATTTTTTGAATGCATTATATTAACATAATACCACCACAGCATATCGCCGTGTAAAGAAATAAGGTAATAACAAAATACTGAAATCCAAGGCATATTCAAAAAGGGAAGTCCAAAACCGACAAAACTGAGAAAACAACGCTCGGCCATCTCAGCAAACTGAAGAAGTGGAAAACAGCTGTCATAACTTGGTACAGGCATTTTCCGACGAAAAATCATGTTACCAGTATAACATAATACCACCACAGTATATCGCTGTGGAAAGAAAAATCATGTTACCAAAATTTTAGACTAGATATTTATTATACTAAAATAATATATATTTCCTTTTATAGTCCAGAGCTCAAATAGTACTAGACTTCATATTTCACTCTTAAAATTGGAACATTTTATCAACCTTAACATGTAAATTGAACAAAAATATCAATATAAGAACTTAATTCGTCTTTATGTTTCACTTACTCTACTATATAGACTTTTTTGTCGTGTTAAGGTGTAAACCATTTGTTTTATCGTCAACTACGTTGAAGAACGTTTTGTCAATTTCTGAAGCTGAAGCTGGTGGGGAGCGGCCGGCATCAATCGCTACTGAACTTAAATCTTTACTGATAAGAAAATTATGCGCACTAGAATTAGAAAAATCTCATATTTTATAATGTAACCGCAAATATCAAAACTGAGGACGTAACAAAAAAATCACAAGCCGGATGACACAATAAAAGAATACAAAACATTATTACAAAAATTGCGAGTAAAACACGGTTTTGGAAGTGTCAGCATCTACTGCTATAGTCATTGACTTAACGACCATAACATTGAAAAGCATGTTTCTGGCGAGCTAAGATACTCAAACTCCGTAATGATTGACAAACGCATCTTCGCGATCGTAAAACGTTCGGACTTCAGTTTTTGGTATCGTTGTTGAAATTCGTTTCTACCTAAAAGGAGTCTCCGTTCAAGGAAGTCTTTATCATACTTCACAAAAACGTATCAACTGTAGTACGTATATTGTACAGTCAATATTTTATCAGAGATTACAATAAATGTAGTATGAAAGATTACAGTAAATGTGGCATCAAGGTTTACAGTAAATGTGGTATCAGAGATTACAGTCAATGCGTTATCAGAATTACAATAAATGTGTTATCAGTTATTACAGTAAATATGGTATCAAGGATTACAGTAAATGTGGTATCAAAGTTTACAGTAAATGTGGTATCAGAGATTACAGTCAATGCGTTATCAGAAATTACAATAAATGTGTTATCAGTTATTACAATAAATATTGTATCAAGGATTACAATAAATGTGTTATCAGTTATTACAATAAATATGGTATCAAGGATTACATTAAATGTGGTATCAGAGATTACAGTAAATGTGGTATCATGGATTACAGTAAATGTGGTATCAGGAAATGCAGCAAATGTGTTATCAGAGATTAAAGTAACTGTAATATCAGGAAATAAAGTTAATGTGTTATCAGGGATTACAATAAATGTGATCGACTGATTGATTAAATGGTGTTTTTACGCCACTTTCAGCAATTTTTCAGCTATACCTTTGGCGTCCAGTTTTTATTGGGAGTACCCGGTGAGAACCCTGACCTTCGGCAGGAAAACTGACAATCCTTGTCAATTAAGATTGGCGTCGAACACATCTCGCCGCGAGCCAGGCTCGAACTCACAAACTCAGAGTTGACACGCCGGTGGTCAATAGTAGATGGGACCAACTACTTAGACCACACGGCCACCGAGGCCCCGAAAATAAATGTGTTATCACGGATTACAGTAAATGTATTATCAGAGATTACTTGTAATTACTGAATATTCTACGAATTATGCATTAGTACTTACCAACTGAGGGGTTTAAATTAATTCCAAACTTGTTTCATTTAGTTACACTTCTGCTGATCAAATAACAATCTATGACAACAAAAGTAACGTTACCAGATGAAATAATATCATCTAAAGTACAATTTTGCTGTATATAAACACAAAATACTGTATCGATTTTTTTACCGGGCAGTTCAATCCTAAATGTTGAAATTCTATAAAACAAAGCAAATGCTTAAATAAAAAATTATTAAATAGCTATTTTTATTATTGCTTTTTACCCACCGAGGAAGCCTAAGGTATAGAAATAGGACCCGGTTTCTCCTGCCACAGGATACAACCCCTCCGTAATGGAGCGTCTCTTAACTGCGCGAGATGTAAAATTACACGACTCGTCCTTCTGATGGGGACGTAAAATCCGGCTAGATGCAGCGCTAAATTTCCCGTCCCTAACCGTCCTGTCCTCCTTTTCCAGTGGCAGTCCAATTTATCCGCCCTTCTCCT
>JAOXYJ010020910.1:0-12591 GCA_028566555.1 Lithophaga nigra
GATTCAGTTCAGAAGATTACTTTTGTATATATAGCATTTTACTATGTACACTGTTCTATTTTTTATCTGTTTTGACAATGGTATGTATATATAATTTTCATTAACAACACAAGTAAAAGTACATGTAATATACATCAAATCCAGGTTCTTTTGAGTTTCACCCCAGCCTAGGTTTTACAAAGTTTCACTCCAGCCCAGCCCAGCCCAGGTTTTACAATATTACACACCAGCCCAGTCCAGGTTTAACAACGTTACACACCAGACCAGCCAAGCCCAGCCCAGACCAGGTTTTACAATATGCCGTTTATATTGCAAGCAGTAAAAGGTCACAAATGAAATCTGATATCCTTCTTTGATGTAACATTACAATAATTGAAATTAGGCAAAATCATACTGATTTCATGAAAAATTACTGATATAAACCGTTTAACAACATTTTTTGACATACTGCAAATTTATTAAAGAAAGTTAAATTGAGAAAATCGATTTATTCCATTAAAATACCTAAAATACATCTATGAAAGTCACGATTAAAGTAATTTCCGACGAGGATATCATATAACGAAAAAAGGATGATCTCGAGATTGACATTGCTTTAATGGCTTTCTGAAATCTTCTATCCTAAACAGTATATCTAAAGATAAAACAGAAACAGTGAAGTAGCACATGTAGGTCGCACATCAGTAAATGACCAATCAGTATCAAGGGACTCCACCTCCGTTGGGGAGAGCTTTCATTTTCACTCTAACATGTCTAACTCCTGCCCAGACGTAGGATTTAAATCGGTAAAAAGCTGCATGTTAGCAGGTGTAATAAAAGTAAAATAGTTTTTAAAAGATAACACTCTTAGTTGTTTGGATAATCTGTTTACTTGCATATAAAAGAATTAATAATGTTTTTTTGTGTTTTGAAGTGAACAAGAATTATTGCAGTATCGAGTCCTTTGTAAATTTAAAACGGTATATTTCAGTAACTGTGACTATAATCGAACTCGGTTGTAGACAGTCAGGTCCTACGGAATTCGACATAAAATTTTTTTCACGTGTCACCAGCCGTACGCCGTAGGTACCGAACATCGATCTATAAACAATATTCTACCATGTTGAACAAGAGAAGACCTAATATCTCAATCCCGTGATTCTGTAAGTATTCAAGTAAGGTTTTATTGTCGATTTTATGGCAAGGATTTATTTGTACAACATATTTACAAAAATCATTGTTCAGCTAATGAGGACATACATGAACTTGATTTGTTCACAATGTTGAATTTTTTGTTAAAAGTTCAATGAAGGGAAACCAACATCGATTTTTGCGTTGATAAAATGTCAACCAGTATTATCATGATCTGTTTAGTTCTGCAAAATGAAAACAAGTTTATTTGTTAAAATCCCCGAAAAACCTATCAAAACTACGACAAAATTTTTCTCAAGAATTAGTGTCACCGAGGACCATAGAACAACAATGATAGAACTGTTCCTTTGATTTGCTTTTTTGCGTCGTTTATTATATTGTATATGAGATTATGTAACACACATATTTAGCTCATATCGTCATAGTTAAATTTAGTTAAGATTCCAATACTAGTAATTCAACGAATTCATACAACATGTCAACCAAATTATTTCAGAAATGTTTATATTTCAGCATTTTATTGAAACAACATGGAACAACAATTCATCTTAATTTTTTTAGCGTATACTGTTGGCATGGCTAAATGGTCCCAAAATCGTATGTCAGAAAGTACTAAAAACCATCAGGCCTTATAAAAGGACTGCAAGGGTCAAAAAGCGATGAAAGTCATGATGCGCAAGTTTTAAGGACTTATACTGCTGGAAGTATTATACATACCAACATGTTATCAATCAAGTTTTCGACCACATACCGCAACACGCCTGGGTCTTTCCAGGCAATTCTGCCTATCAAGACCCATAATTCTCCGGTTGGTTTTCGTGTTCCGATTGCCTCCTAATTATTCATGAACTAAGAGCTTTAGCATCTCCCCTAAAATCTTAATATTAAAACTAATTCATAGGACTACACTGTAAAAACAAGTGTTTCATGTAAAACACTATGAACACTTCTAGAAAAATCACATGTGTTTAAGTATACGCATTACTGTAATACAATATACAGATGTGTTTTGAATGAAATCACATCTGTGAATTATTAAACATTGCCGTTTTGATTAAAACGTTATGTTTACAATGGACAAAAAGAACGTCAAAACTCAATACAAACGTTTCAGTCTGCGCTTACAAACCAGAGCTGTACTGAAAACGCGGACTGAAAATAATCAAATACTTTTTAAAAGCCTGAATTCGAAACCATGGAAACCATTCACAAAATTGGTTTGGGTGAATTTATTAGTCCGGTTTGTTAATTTCAGAAGAAGAAAATTAGGTTCAGAAGGAGGAAAATACATAATTATGAATAAATATTGATAAGCAGAAACAATCAAACGCTAACATTGCTGCAGGACAGATTATGCACTAATAGTTAACATAAAAACGGATGTGTGTTTTTGTTATCTTATCTATAAACATACCACAAAAACACTCGTGTTTTCGTTACATGATACTGCACGTGACCTATTGATGTAATGCAATACCATGATGTGAAGGAAAATAGGCGCCTAAACCGCACCTTGGACATTCTGCTTCGAGACTGCATGAGCCTAGAAAGCCATACTGAAGTTTTCTTTTGTCAGTGTAAGTAAAATATTGCTGTATATTTCATAATATTTTAACAATGCAATGTGTTTAATATATTTTTGATTATTTAGACACAAATACACCATATAATGTGAAAATCGTAGAATTGCGCTGCAGACGCACGTGGCCTATTGGCGGTAAATCAAGTTTGTATAGTTTCTGTTGAACTGTCTGCATACACGAATTTGTAAAGCATTAAATATATTAGAAGCACAATCAAACTTTCAGCTTCAAGCGAAACATTGTGTTTATTTTAAAAACTAAAAATCTTATCGTGATTTTTTTAATGTGGTTAATTAACCCGCCCCCTCTTCTATTTTTTCTTTTGCACGTGTGTGATTGATGAACTCCGTTCACCAGATTACTTGTCTTCCCTTTAATCATAAAAGTAAAACAAATTTTGAATTTCTATTGTTGAACCATTAAAAAAATCTGCGCTTAATATTATTGTTAAGCAAGCAACGTGATAGAATACCCCTCAAGCACCCCTAAAATATACGGAAAGAAGTATTCTCCCCTTACAGTTATCTCTAATATTGGAAACATGAAAATGTCGCTGTTTCAGTTGTAAGATTTTTTTTGGATATTTTTAAATTTGCAATAGCAAACACGGTTTACTTAAGTACAGATCTATAAATATTTAAAAACTTACCTTTCTAATACATTTCTACTACGCTCACAAGATGTTGCCTAAATTTCATAAAAGTTGAAAAAGAAAAAAAGGGGGGGGTTGCGGTAAGACTTATTATATCCATGAAATAAAATCATATACATGTATGTCCTTGATGGTAATCGGACAAAAATATTGTTACCATGGGTGGCGGAAGCACAACATTGCTGAAAGGTAGGTTTGTAATCTACAGAAAGGAAAGGTTATGCAATGACAACCAACAACAACAAATACTTTATTGCGAATTCTAGACAGTTTGGTACCTGGACAATTCAGTACCGAGACATTCCGGCACTGTTTAGGACACTTCGGTATTTTATTGCGAATTCTAGACAGTTCGGTACCTGGACAATTCAGGTACCGATACATTCCGGCACTGTTTAGGACACTTCAGTACTTAGACGTTTCGGTACTTGGACATTTCGGGACCTAAAAATGGACATTTCGGTACTAGAACTTCTATATCAAACAAATAGTATTTTTTAGCAAAAACGAGTACATTTATAGTTTTAAGACATGTAAGAGGAACTTATTTTATGTTTTATTTAAATTGTATAAGAAAACCTATTTATTAGGGGCACACTGCCGGGAAGTTACTTAGTTTCGTTCATTTATTGATATCATGTACTCTACATGTCAAATCGGCCTTTAGTGAGCCATCCTGTTTCTTTTGACAATATTTTTCTGCAAACATGCAAATGTTTTTCGTTAGCTTCATATATTTTCTCAAACCAAAATTCGGCTTGTATGTCTGCCTTATTCTTTTGGAGGTGTGTTTTGATCGTGCATAAAAGATCAAAGAACATAGTCGTGATGAATTTGCAAATAAAAATGATGAAGAAAAAATGATTACTGTAGTAATAATTAATGATCTTTTAAGTGACTAATTGATTGCATTTGTGAAATAATTAATAAAAACAAAATCTGAGTCATTAACTGAAAGTAAGGTTATTCTATTATTTTATTTCATTCATGTACAGAATTGTCTCAATTACGGTGCCAAAATGTCCAAGTGCCAATTTGTCCCGGTACCGAAACGTCTTTTTACACAGGTACTGAAATGTCCAGGTACCGAACTGTCTTGATACCCTTATTGCTAATCACAATTAAATAGAATTAAACTATACAATGATCATTCTTTCATTGATTTGATTGGATTGGAAATAAAACGGAGGAGGTCTATGTACAAAGAAAAACAAACACAATGTAGTTACAACAAACACAGTGATCAGACGGGGCGATAAATAATAATCAAACCTTTTATAGTAATTAATATTAAAGATATAAACATAATAAAAGATTACAATTTCAACCTGTCAGATGTGATTATTTGAAAGATTTCATGTTCCTTTGTGTAAGAAAATTGGGGCCCAAATGCAGAAAAAGGCATAAGGGGACCAAAATTAAAAGTTACTAAAAATATATAGTTGTAAATAATTCTACACAAAGGTAGAAATGTGGATGTCATTTATATGTATGACTGTTTACAATGTAACTGACCTGTGACCCCATTATAAGAAAACGGGCTCAAAACAGAAAAAGGATTTGAAATTAACATTAATAAAAAATAGGGTTGCGACCGTACCATGCTGCTGCTACAGGCAAAGCACTTTTTCAAAAAATAATTATTTATTTATTTTACAATTACAGTAAAAATTTGATGGGACGACATTTAAAAGAAAAAATAAAAGAACGCAGAAAAAGACAGAAGAAGGAAAAGAAAGAAAAAAAGAGAAAGCTTAAGAATTCATCAAAAACTTCCAGTGAAACTCAGACTGACTCAGCTGAACAATATGATAAACAGCCTTCTGATTTAAATGTGTCGGTAACTGACTGTAGCAGTGTATCAAGTTCATATTCTACAAGATCACCATTTTCTTGTAGCAGTGTATCAAGTTCATGTTCTACAAGATCACCATTCCCTTTTAGCAGTGCATCAAGTTCATCTTCTACAAGATCACCATTTTCTCTTTCATCCAGAAGTACTGTATCGTGTAATCTTCCTAGTGTATCGAAAGGTCAAAAACAGACAAACTCTGCTTCCAGTAATTGGGACCTTGATACAATACTTCAGAATGACCCTCTAGTTGTACGGTTAGAAGAATACAAACTTTTGAAGAGAAGACTGCAGCAGATAAAAAAGCGACCATTTTAATATTTCACAGGTAATTTAAATTTGTACAAAAATGTATACTTTTATTTGATTTAAGTACTTCTAATCTTATTTCTCCATCTTTTTGATCATTTATCAGCAGTTTCATTTTGAGTTTTAGATGCAATTAATATACATATATCATATGAAGTGACCAACAGAAGTTGCCAAAAACTTCGTGGTTTAGAGTTTTAATTTTTTATTTTATCATAACAAAACATTTCATAGATTTTACTCATACACGGCAGTCAGGAAGTAGACGTGTTAATTTTGTCCGATGTTTTGATGGTTTAAATGAGGCCTAATAAAACAAATATTTATGGTTCCAGTTACATGTTGGAAAAATCAGGTTCAGTAAGATGAAAAGATCTTTTTATTATTTTATGTAGACTGTACTGGGTAGATATCAAGACTTTAACAGTGCTTTTGGTCAAAATCGCCAAAAAACAAAAAAATCCAAACCTTGAGAGTGGTAGGGTAACCAGAGCCACACATTTTTATCCCCAGACTTTGAAAAAAGTGGGGGATATAGTAATCATGCGGTCATCTGTTTGTCCATCCGCAGTCATTCGGGGAAATAACTCTGCAACAAATCATTGAACCAACTTTCATTTTTGTGTGGAAGTGACATTTGGTTGCCATAAGCCCCACACAAGGATTTGGGTTTTTCCACTTCTCATTTATAGAGTTATTGCCCTTTGTTAAAAAAATGGGGGTAGCCAATTATAAAAATTTATTGCTCAGTAACTGTAAGCAATTGAAGTCTGAAACATGGTATGTAATTTTCTAGGTGGTCAGGCTAATACTTGGTTGAATTCGAGTCAAGACATTCAATGCAGTCTCGAGTTATGTCCCTTAAACTTTAAAAATTGGTGAAGAATTCTCAAAAATGAGGCTGGGAAATTTCCACAATTATCTTCTTTGTAACAACAAGGATATGAAGTCCCAAATTTATAATACATATACCTAATCAGTTGATCTAGCGAATGCATGTATATCCGATTGGGTTCAGTGCCTATAGGCGTCCCAGAGTTATGCCCTTGAAGTATGAAAATTACTTAATTAATATTTGAGATATAAAAAATTATTTCTTGAAAATCATAGTATACAGAGATCTGAAAATTGGTATAAAAGTATAATACAATGTATTGCATCACATACATGTATATAAATATAAGTTTGTACCTTATACCGTCTTGGAGTTATGTCCCTAGAAATTTTTTTTTAAAAAATTGAGGGTAGAGAGAGGTCGCAAACATATTTTCAGACATAGGGTTGTGACATATCATAACGCTCGTAATAGTGAACATTGTTGATACGTACTAGAATTGACCAGCTTTGGGTCAGTGTGACCCAGTTACGCTCCTTGAAATCTTAGAAATTAATGGAATGAAGGGATATGAAAACATTTTTTTTTAAACAAAGGGATGTGACATATAACAACACTCATAATTATAAACATTGAAATGTACCAAAATTCATTGACATTAGGTCATTGTGACCTAGTTATGCCCCTTGAAAATATTTCATACATACATTTTGTACATATACAGTTTTACACTTTCTGAAAATGTTTATATCCATTAACACTACTAAAACCAATCCTTTTTTATGTTACTTCCAGATGGATCGTGGTTTTTCATGCTCCATATGTCATTATGTGTGTAATTCACAAAAAAGGCTTTCTCAGCATGTCGTAAGGCGCCACAGATATGATCCAAATTTTATTGTACAGTGCTGTATTGGTAATTGCATGTACAGTACAAGGAGCTGGAATGCATATAAACTTCATATTTCAAGACGACACAAATTTGAAGATAATTGTGATTATGATCATGAAATAGAACATGAATATATTGATATTGACAATGAGGTAGAAAATGTGAATAATGACGATATAAATAGAAGGAGGATGTTTTCTGTGGCATCTTACATGCTAAGATTGGAGGGTGAACACAAATTGTCCCAAAAAGCACTGAATGAAATTGCAGAATCCTCATCGGTGTTTGTAAATCAGATAATAGTAAATACGAAACAACAGTTGTCTTTAAAATTTGCTGAACACAATATTGATCAAAGGATTTTGAATGAGATAGATACGTTACAAGAACAAAATATTTTTGAACCATTTTCTAGTCAGTATTTACGAGACAAATTTTACTCTCAACAGTGCCGTCTTTTGCATTCAGAGGCAGTGCTTTTAGGAACCAAAACGCAAAGAACTAAAAATGGACTGAAAGTTGTATCTCATTATGGAAGAATAATACCATTTCAAAAAAACATTGAGACTTTGCTTAATATTCCTGAAATTTGGCATTATGTTAACAGCCCAAGAAACAGTACAGATGGGTTAATGAGAGACTATTCTGATGGATCATATATTAAGACACATCCCTTGTTTCAACAACATCCAAATGCACTGCAAATACTGCTTAGCCATGATGACTTTGAAATCGTTAACCCACTGGGTTCACATGTGAAAAAGCACAAAATAGCTATGTTTTATTTTACATTGGCAAATATTCCTCCACAACACAGATCTAAACTAACTGCAATTCAAATGTTGTGTGTAGCTAAATCTAAAGATTTAAGAACATTTGGGATTGAAAAGTTGTTAAGAGATTTTGTGGATACAGTGAGTGAAATGCAAAGAAATGGAATAAACATGATAATAAATGGGGAAGAAAAAACAATACATGGAACTTTAATAGCATGTCCATGTGACACTCTAGCAGCCCAGTGGTTAGGTGGTTTTAAAGAAGGAGTTGGTTTTGCAAGAAAAGGTTGTCGCACCTGTTCTGCTGATCAAAAGACAATGAAAACTAAATTTATGGCAAATGATTTTCAAGAACGATCCCTTCAGCAACATTTAGAAAGGTGTCAAACATTGGATGGACTTAGTAAAGCAGCTAAAAGCTATTGGAGCAAAATGTGGGGAATAAATAAAAGAAGTATTTTATTGGATATTGACGGTTTTAAGCCATCTGAATCTTTTGTTCAAGATCCAATGCATGTCCTGCTTGAGGGCATAATTCCGTATGAACTTGCATTGGTTTTATATCACTGTATTTACACAAAGAAATATTTCAAACTGTCATGGCTCAATGGTCAGATAAAAGGTTATCCATATACCTATCTTGACCTTAACAACAAACCAGAATGCATTGATAGAGATGACATTATATTGAATCAAAAAATCAAACAAACAAGTGCTTCAATAATAACACTTTGCTTTACACTCCCACATATTATTGGATCTTTAATTGATAACGATGATGAAAGATGGAGTAATTTTATACTTTTGCTACAAATCTTAATACTAAGTACATCCCCCTATGCAGATAGTGATTCAGCTGGCCAATTAGAGCAATTTGTGGCAACTCACAATTACAACTTTGTAAAATTGTACCCTAAAAGTTCTGTAATTCCTAAGTTGCATTATGCTGTTCATTTAGCAAAACAGATATTAACATTTGGACCACTACGACATCAGTGGGTTATGCGTTATGAAGCTAAACATGGGTTTTTCAAAAATATGAAATGGAAATGCTTCAAAAATATATTAAAGACAATGACTGAAAAACACCAGCTTTATATGTGTTCAAAGATGTTTAGTTCAGATGGTACAATAAATGCTAATTTTATTTATGAGGGAGATATAATTGGAGAGGGAAAGTTAGTAGTGTTTGCAAATGACTACCCAAATTTAAGACAAAGTTTTGTTGACTTCTGTATCAAATACAAAATTCCAGTTGGAAATGATCAGGAAGTATATTCAACTGACACAGTGAAAATTCATGGTCACACATACAAGTCTGGAGCATTTCTGTTGTTGTCTTGGCCAGAGTGTATACCAGAATTTTGTTGCATTGACAGAATTTTTGTAGTTGACAACAGAAAAATGTTTGTTGTTGATATGTTGGAAACACTGGAATTCAAAAAGGCTCTGGGCTCCTACAAACTTGCCCAAACTAATGAAAAGAGAATTGTTCCTCACAATGAACTTGTAAATAAATGGCCACTTGGTGGTTATTGTACTGTTGGGGACATTTATGTAGTAAACAGATATAGCCATTTTGCTGAATTTATCTAAAATTTTTATGAAATTATGTGTATGTGATACTGTCAAAATTTCAGGACGGTATGGCTATATTCAAAGTATGGACTGCCAACAGGCTGTTGAAGAAAATGGTTGTAGCAGACAGTTTAAAGACTTTAAAAGAGAAAGGTAACTAATAACTATTTATTATAAGTTAACTTGTTTATTGTATCAAGCACTTAGGCCTATTATTTAATACTTGTTGTTTCTTTAAAATTATGAATCAACGTTAAAAGGGAATGCATCACATAAAATTCTGAATTCAGATGTTTTCACCTGCTTTGCCTTTTTCCAATTATCAAATTTATAATTATTTAAAACACTGTTTGCTGACTATGAAGAAATATATAAAATGAATTCTGGAAAAATTACAACAACTACACAAAAAAACACACCAAACTGAAAGGTAACAAAAACTTCGAACAACATACACTTAGAATCATTGAATATTTACACAAATTCTAATTTACAAGTTCAGTCGTACCACTGGGTCAGAGGCCATTGTTGAGGATTGAAATAATTGAAAGTCAGCTCACTTTTTGTGGTTTTAATTTGTGATAAAAAAAGAAATCATACAATTATGCAATAAATAAATATATAGTTTTTGTCTTTGTAGCAAAAGTGAAACTAGATCTTGCTATAAATCCAGAAAATACATGTCTTGTCCTAGAAGAAGATGGAACAATTGTTGATGAGGACGAAATTTTGTTGGAGCTAAAGGATAAAGTTTTCATTGTTCTTACTGAAGGACAAACTTGGAGCCCCTTGATTGATGAAATCAACCCTCACAAATCATCAGATCAAATGGGCAAGGAGAATAATGGAGATGTCTTGAATAGTGGCACAGCAGAAACTACATGTAGTCCTGAAGAACAGGAAAAAAGATCCACATCATTTGGTAAATAGCTCAAATGATTTACATGCATACCAAAGTGCTCCTTTTTTTTGTCAACATCATACATGTGATGTCTCACACTTTAGGGGTGAGACTCACCCTTTTGTTCCAAAATTGTCTTATTTTTCATAAAATTTTCAAATCTGACCCCTAAAATGCCTCAAATTCTTTAAGATTCTTTGTTAATTTTCAAAATCTCACACTTGACCATTTCTGAATTATCACATGTATGGTCAACATGCTCCAGCAGCTCATTTCAACCAATTTTGATGCTGTCCAGCCTGACATTCTACAAAAAAGTTTTTTACATCATGTGTTATCTGTTTAATTGTACTTCTTCATAAAGCATTCTGACTTGCAAAAACATAGACATAAATTTATCTGATCTTCTCATTATTACTACAAATCTTTATTACCTGTGTTATATTTAAATCAAATATATATATAATTATATCTATATTTCTCAAAATTTTCGTTATATATATGGTAAAATTATAGATCGTTTACCTGTTAAAGTGATTCAAATTTTTAAAAGATTTACACATATTATAGTTCAATATTCTTTATTTTTCAGACCAGAATCCTTCAGTATCAGCTGCTTCATTCTCAGATTTACCTGTACCCGACTTTTCCATCTATGTAAAGCAGTGTTTAAGAAATAAAGAGTCTGCACAGGTGTGGAATAAAGCTGTTGATGAGGCAGCTAACTTCTACCTGGCATATTATCCAAATGATGTGGATAATCAGAAGGCCTACAGAATAATAGGCCAAAAACTATATAAAGCCTTCCCGGATATTAAGAGAGAAGGAGAACTTCCATGGGTAAGAAACAGATAATTGCTTTTTTTTCTATCTTTAATAATCTTTAAAGACATCTACAGCGGATTGCAGATGACTGCATCCGCTGAGAGTGCTTTGTTCTTTAACAACAGTAAACAAGTTCAGGGTTAAATTTTATACCTCAGTCAAATGTACATTGTTATTGAGAAGTTGTCAAATTATGTTTGACAGGAAGGAAATGTACAATATTTTGAACAGCTTGGACTCCAACATCTGCAATCCGCTGTATTTCTGCTGATCACAATACAATAATTGATGCAAAATCTGTTGCATTTGAACTGTTGACAATTTTTGGTCGTAGGTGTTTCGAAATTCCATATATGTTTGTATCTTTAAATGAGAGACTTAACCCCATCTGATCTCATTTTTTTTCTCTATGCGAAAAAAAAATCTTTGGTTGTAGTTTTTGTAATGTTGAAACTATATATAAAGCTAAAATTGTATAATTCTTTCGTTCAAAATCCTCTGTTACTCAGTTTACATCTAAATTTATTAGCAGCCAGACAACTGACGCGTTGAAATTTAATTTTTTTCTGGAGAGAGTAAAAAGCAAAAGAAAGTATACAAAATATCGGTTTACACAATATTTATGTTCTTTCAGTCTACATTCACAAGGTCATTAAGTCAGAAAATGAGGGCTGAACGACTGGCAAGAAAAAGAAAAAGTGCCGACTATGTTAAACCAAGTAACACTGAAAGGGAAAAGGAAAAGACACCTAAAAAATTCAGATCAACAACTCCATCACAGTTATTGTCCCAAGAAGATTATGACAGCCATATTGCTGAAATAAAGAAGGAATATGACAAACTTAATAGCAATGAGAGTCACATAAAATTGTTACTGAAAGAGTCCTTCAACAACAGACGAGATTGGATTAGGGGTATGAGTGGTGGAAAAGTGAAACCCATATTAGACAAGTTCCCCAGTTTTGAATGTGGAAAATATGTAAGTACATTAAACAAAGGGTTGCCAACTTTTGTTTTAAATTGTTTTGAAAGTAAAGTTATGTTAAACTTTTCTCCAGCAAACTATGATATCATGAGGTAAACATATGTGATGATTATATATAAATTAAACTGTTTAATAAATATTTATTATTATACCCCCCCGCAAACTAGTTTGGGGGGTATATAGGAATCACCCTGTCTGTCCGTCCGTCCGTCTGTCCACATTTCTCGTAAGCGCAACTCCTCTTAAACCGTTCAATGGATTTCGATGAAACT
>JAOXYJ010021129.1:0-12588 GCA_028566555.1 Lithophaga nigra
GCACAAGAATGAGCTTATTCAGTGGGTTATAATACAAATAATACTATGATAATCGTTACATTATGCTTTCCCGATAGTTGATTTCATTTTATATCTTTTCACTTAGACTAGTAAATCCCATTTTCGATTTTAAGATTGAAAAGAGCATCTTTAATAGTGCAATTTTAGATAAGGTACAATGTCGCCCTTTGATTTAAAAAAAAACTTGTTAACACGAATAAATATTTTCAACGCATACGGTTTGTTAAATAAAACTCAATTTGACAGACACTTGCTAATTTTTTGAAATAATTATATTGTAGTCTTAAAAATTCCAAATTTTCAGCTTCATTCAACCTTCGAAATGCATGTTTTACTCGCAACGGACCTATAACCGACTCGATTAACTGACCGATCTCGCATTTAGCCACATGTTAAAATCAATTTAACCGACTTTGACTCTGTTAAAGAAATGACGGCCGTGATTTAAGCAATTGTTCCCTTAGATATGTGAAAAAATTGCGGCATGTAAATTGGCCCCGAAACTTTATCCTTTTTTTTAATTTATATTATGTGGTGTTCTCTGGTGCTCTACGTTACATAGAAATCAAACAAAAAATAGTTGGACGGTAGAGGAAAACAGGTGTTTGTATTCTGAGATGGATTTATAAGCAAGTTAATTCTACTAAATCCAAAACTTTATTTCAATTAAAAATATTTGATATTTAATCATTTGATTGTTTAATTTGAAATTTTCTTGTATGTTTTCATCATGATTACATACCCAGATTTTTACATAAAATCGTTATATCGTTACACAGTTTGTTGAATGGTATCCTTGTGAATGGAAAACACGAGGACGAAGAAAGTAACATTTTGTTTATGATTACATAATACAAATGTTTATGAAAAATTAATTCTGCCTTAAACGACAGATAGTTTCTGACAGTACACGTGCTTTCAAGATAATCTAGGAACAAGTGCGTCTGGACGAAATATTTCAGTTTAAAAACAAATTCTGTCTCAAAAACAAGTTCATCTGGGATTGTTTTATCATATAAGAGAAGCATTTGGACGAATATAATTTACTACATGTTAATACATGCTTCTGTTGTATTACATATATAATAGTACCCGCTGAAAGAAAAAATCCTCATCGCTTGAAGAATTTTCCATCATACTTCTGCGATATATCATCACTTTCGTTCTCGGAAATAGTCATGAAAAAAATGAGATAAAGATTCAAGATACAAGTGTGCTTGCTGGATGTGTTTTTGGTATCTTTGATGTCAAAATTAACCTTTTAACATTTATTTGTTTATTATATATTTACTGTTATTCTTATTTATTATTTTTTGTATTTTGTTATCCGTATTTGGTTTGCTTGTGAAATACATCAACACAAATTTGATGCACCAAAACACATTTCAGCAACTCGAGTTTAATCAGTAAGCCAAGGGTTTCAAAAGTCTGTATATTCAACGGATAAGAAGTTTATCTCTGAATACCGAGTTAACAGGTTCATCGTCTAAGAAGCTCAAAATGCTTAAGATGATATAACTCGAATTGTATTATTCTTACTCCAGATTTCAGGCCTTTATATTCTAAAATAGGTCTTACGTCTCTGACTCAGGGATCGGAGAATTACAGAATCAACAAACTGCAAGAGATTCAACCTCTTCAACGTTAAAATTTTAGACCTACATAAAGTACCTTAGAGACAAAACAAAGCGTCCTATTGGACACTCTCGGACTGTTACGTACATGTGGCATTGAGAGTCGGAACGCGTCTGAGAATGTACATATACATTGCCAGATCTGCCACCCAGTAAGGCACGCCTAACTATAATTTATAGGTTGCTGTCGATGTTTTAAGTTGGCGTTATTTTTTTTCTTATGCTTATTAATGGATCGCTGTCCTGTTTTAAGTACGGATTGTGCAGATACTTTTTTCAATATTATTGATTTAATTTGCTATTTGCGTATAGTTCTAATATAGCTGAAAAATTTGTATAAAGTCGGTACAAAAATATTATTCATTAAACCTACCAATTCAAGCGGCTTTCTAATTTTCCCCCGATTATCAAAAGAATACTTTTCTGATGACTTCAACATAAAGCAGGATTTTTGAACGTGGCGTTTAATTCAACAAGCAAAATCGACAGGTTTAGCTAATAACAATCAATTTATCATGGAAACGACTGTAATGTAATGACAGTTGAAGCTAAACATATCCATTAATATTCATTGGAAGGTCCTTCACTAAAACTGTTTTTGATGCCGATCGGAATTCTTAGATGGCAGCCACCGTGGAACATAGTTTAACATTAGACCCTGTCGGAAATACACTTGAAGATCTTCCAGTACTATGACAGTTGAAGCGAACATGTCCATGAATGTTCATTGGAAGATCATTTACCAAAAGAAATGTTTTTGGTACAGATTAAAATTCCAAGATAGCCACCATTATGGAATATAATGTAACATTGGACCCTATGGAAAATGCGCTTGAATGTCTTCTTCTTGGAAATGACTTAGGGTTGGTCATTTTAGAACCAGGTGAGCCTCTAGAATTTAAATGTTCTTCTCCCCGAAGCCACTTCATAAATTGGAAGCAAAGTTAGGATGATAATCCCTTGGAGGGACCTCCTTAAAGATTGTTTCACGTGCCGATCTGAAATTCAAGATGCCAATAATGTATTCTGATTGGTAAATATTTCAAAGATCTTGACAGAAACAATGCGACCAATTACATCGCCACCGGTGATATTTTTTTTTCTTCGTTTCTTTCGTATTGAACACTACTGTTTTATACAAAACAATTAAAATAAAAAATCCTTGACGTCCGAGCGAAGATCAATTCTCGGAATAAAATAAACAATACAATCGTCTGAAATATCTGGGTAAGGGTTAAGTACATTAAGTATTATCTGAATAATTCTGAAAGGTTATCACCCAAAATAATAGCCCGATATCACTTATTTTGGAACATAGGTTTACCAACACTTTGATTATCAATATTAAAAATGTAATATATCAAGATCTGATCTGTTAACTCATAATTAAAAAGTCCCCTTTTTGATCTACAGAAAGAACACGTTTGTTTGATACAAAACATGTTCACTTTGCTTTGTTAACACTTTTTACAATAAATTAATGGAACTATTCTTATAATCACTGTACTTTTCCAATGACCCAAGGGTGATTTTCTAAATTATTCCTTTTATTTTGTATATCCATATATTTGAAATTGCATAATTTTCACACTTAAAGTTATTGAATACACAACGTGCCACGGAAGTGAACCCTTTGCTTGACGCTTCCTTACTGTAAGGCTGTAATTTTTATTACCACGCTTCAATGAAAGACTTAAATGATGAAGTTTTGTACAAATGAAGGTGCTATGATCTGTAATTCCAGAGGAAATAAAATATATATCGGCTTAAACAGAATTTTTGTATAATGCTTTTTGGAAAAGCCTACGGATTTTTGAATATAACTTAGTGTAGTTTAAAATTGGAAACAGGATAAAAACTAGTTGTTTAGTACAGTGGTTTTGGAAACAGTTTAAATCAATAGAAACTCTGCTATAAAAATGTTGTATCTATGTTGTATACCAAGTGATCGGTGGTTTAAAATTACTATGAACGAAATGGCTATCAAAATACCAATAACATTTCTTTCTTGAATGTTCGTTCTACCTAGCATGTTAAATTGATCGCTATACATATTATTGATATAATTACAAAAATATTTTATACTGTGGATTCATTATTATACGTGGGATAGCAATTTTTGTGGATTTGTGGGAACATGTAAACCACGAATTTAAGTATCCAACGAATTGTAAATAATCAGTTGACTTATTAGTAAGAAATGGCAAAACCACGAAATAAAGTTTCCTCGAAACCTTATATTTTTCTACAACCACGAAAATTGGTACCAACGAAAATAAATGAATCCACAGTATTTGATATACATCCGATGCAAAATAATCTTAGTATACCATACAATAATGTAGGCACTATTCTCTCAAATCTTGTTTAGCATGCTTTTGGCATTTTCTTTTACTACAATTTTCTGACTAATATTATAAACTGCTATAACCGGCAATGTATTACTGCTGACCATTTAAACAATTTAAAGCTTCCATTTTGATTTTTTGTTTGTCTAGTTTTCCGCTGATTAGCCTCGGAAACGAATTAAGATGTATGAAATAAGCTGGCATAAGGCCAAGACCGTCTGCAGCATTTTCAGCCTCAAAATGTTCCTCGCAGAATTTCTTGACATCCTCTGAAGTAATATTATAATTCTCTTTAGGTTCAAAGCATGCACAAACTTGTTCATATAAACGTTTGTCTGGAACGGGGACAACAGCGACGTGAAGAAGGCCGTTCATTTGTTTGATAATATCTTCGACTGCATTTGGTATGATTTTTCTAGTTCCTCGAGAGATGATATCTTTAATTCGTCCTTGTATAATGATGCGATTATTTCCGGTTATTACTCCCGTATCACCCATTCTCCACCATTTTCCAGGAAGAAATGAAGTTATGCTCATCTCTGGATTTTTGTAATAACCATGGAAGATCATTGGGCTTCTGATGCAAATTTCGCCTGTCTGACCTTTGACTAAAACGTTTTCATTCTCATCTACGACTTTCGCCTCTACTCCTTCAGCTGGTATCCCTACATCTCCTATAGCAAGGGTGTCTCCAGCCAGTAAGGGTGGATGTATGGTTGCAAATCCTACTTCGGTGGATCCATAAGAGATGACCAAAGATTTAGTGAAGATCCCTATAATCTGAGTATAGAAGTTATCAATTATTTGGCCACCCGTTACTATGGTTTCAAGTTGGAAGGAGTCTTTGTATTCATCCTTAATACTAATTAAGTCTGTAATGTAGTATGGACTTAAAAACGCTGTCGTGCATTCCTCATGTTTGATCATATCCCATACCACCATTGTACTTTTTCCTTTTATAGCAACAGAAGAATCAGTAAATACTCGTGTGTCCCCTTGACAAATATACATGAGAGGATATCCACTTATGTAACCAAAAGGTCGATCATTGTATGTCTTTTCTACCAATGATATTTTTGATGGTTCCGGTTGGAACATTGACATATTGACTGTATCAAAATGAGAATGTGAAACCATTTTAGGCTTACCAGTGCTTCCAGAAGTAGTAAAGATAACAATTTGATCTTCAGGGTAAAGTGTCGGCAGTTCAATCTTAAATTCATCCATTTTGAGAATTCCAGGCAGATCCCAATAACCGTCGATACCATCAATTTTTCTGAGAAAAAGCACAGGGGAATCATCAGAATGAACATCTTTATAGTCGTGCGAGGGGTGCCGTTGGAACAGAGCTAGAAGTTGAAATATGGAATCAAGGTAGGCGTTTCCTTTACCTGGATCAATCATAAATGCTTTACATTCTGCATCTTGGAAAATCTCCCACAGATCCCTACCATCAGTAATACTTAAGGTGACATGCACTGCGACACCGCCTGCCATAATGATTGCTAACTCTCCAACTACCCATTCTATAGTGTTAGGTCCAAATAGAGCAATTTTATCACCTTTTTTTGTACCTTTAAATACAAGGAATTTGGCTAGTGTTGTGGCTTTATCTTCTAGTTCTCTATAGCTCAGTGATTTCCTTGACCCTTCTGGGCTCCTATGAATTAAAATTTCCTTGTCAGGAAATAGCTCAGCATTTCTCCTAAGCACACCTACAACTGTTTGATAGGCATACGGTGTGGTTCTAGGTTGTGACAGATAACTGAATTCTGACATGTCATTAATCTGAAAATTTAGTAAATGAAGAACGTTATGAAAGGGCAATTTACTCTGTAGCTTTCAGTTATGTAAATTTCAAATGACATAATAAATTTACCATTTGGTATTTTTGTTACCTTTTGCGTTGAACTCACCCGAACGTTTTCATAAATATAACACCAATTCTTCAGAGAAGAATTCAAAGGTCTTTTCCGTTGAGCTTTTGAATTACATATTGAAGAAATGTCATTTTCCCGTCGAAACATTTAGATGTTTTTCAATTGAAATCAATCGAAATATCATTTTTGTACATTCTGAAATTTCAAACGTTTTGCAGTTATCATTGATTAAAATTCAAAATGTCATTCTTACGTTGAAACGTTTAGACGTTTGTTGCTTTAAATCAATCGAAATATCATTTCAATACATCCAAGTCAAAACGCAAGCGTTATTCATTTTGTTTAGCAATACTGAAAAAAACGTCATTTTGGTGTGGAAATGTTTAGACGTTTTCCTCTTCAATTAAGTCGAAATATCATTTTTATACATTCTGCAGCCAAAACGTCCAACGTTTTTCATCTATCATTGTTTAAAATTCAAAAAAGTTTTTTTTCATGTCATACCGTTTTGATGTTTCACACTTAATATCAATGGAAATATCATATCAATACATTCTGATGTGAAAACAGCAAGCGTTTTTTATTTATAATTTATTTATATTGAAAAACGTCATTTTGGCGTCAAAACGTTCAGACGTTTTCACTTCAAATCAATCGAAATATCATTTTTATACCTTCTGAGGCCAAAACGTCAAGCATGTTTCATTTATCATTTTTTAATATTAAAAAGTTTAATGTCATTTTGACGTCGTAATGTTTAGATGCTTTTCTCTTGAAATCAATCGAAATATTAATTCAATACATCCTGAAGTCAGAACGTCAAACGTTTTCAATATTATCAATAAAAAATTCAAAAACGTCATTCTGACGTCGAAACTTTTAGACGTTTTTCTTTTCAAATCAATCGAATATTGATTAATATTGAAAACGTTATTTTTACGTCGCAACGTTTAAACGTTTTATACGTTGAATCAATAAAATACTATTTCAATACATCCTAAGGTCAAAACGTTTGTCGTTTTTCAGTTATCAGTCAAAGCAATTTAAAAAAAAAACGTCACTTTGATGTCGAAACGTTTAGACGTTTTTCACTTCAAATCGATCGAAATATAATTTTATTACATTCCGAAGTCGACACGTCAAGCGTTGTTCATTTGCCGTTGTTGAATAAAAACGTCATTTTAACGTCGCAACATCTAGACGTATCATACTTTTAATCAATTAAAATGTTATTTCAATAAATCCTTAGGTCAAAACGTCAAGCGTTTTATCAGTTAAAAGTCATAAAATTAAAAAAAACAAAAACAAAAAAAAAAACCCAAAAAAAACGTCATTTCAACGTCAAAAGATGTAATCGTTTTTCATTTCAAATCAATCAAAACATCATTTTTATACATTCGAAAGTTAAAACGCCAAGCGTTTTACATATATTATAGATAAAATCGAAAATCGTCATTTTGGCGTCGCAACGTTTAGAGGTTTTTCACTTGAAATCATTCAAAATATCATTTCTACACAATCATAAGTCAAAACGTGAAACGTTTTTCATTTATCATTTTTTGATACTCAAAACATCATTTCAAGGGGCAATAACTCCACAAGGAGTGATCAGATGACTTCGATCCAAATGAGGCAAATTTGTAGTATGACCCCTTTAACTAAGTTATAATTCTCTATTTCTTATGGTTCCAGAGGAGTAGTGGAAACAATGTTTTCATTGTTTGGGGAGATAACTCTGTAAGGAAAAAGATACGGTCTACCAGGGTCAACCCTGGAAACGTTATGTGACTCCGATATACCATACTAAGAACATTTTTATATGTCGCGACACTTTTTTTACAGCGACTTACAAAAAGTGGCGGAAAATAATAATAAAAATAACAATAAGGTTTTTCCCTTGGAAAGGGAAAAGACCTTAATTATTAATAGGTATATAATAACGTCTGGATTTCTATGTGAAATATCAGTGCTATTGAAGTTGTCGTTCTTTCTACACATTTCAAGCCAACTCCCGTTCAAAGAGAGGGTGTTACAAAATTTCTTCAAATCAGTCTGGTAAGATCGCTACAAATTTTTAATCTCAATCGTTTACATCGAATATTCCTTTTCAAAAATATCTAAACGTTTTGTAAGCTAAAGCAAAAGTATTTTACAAGCTTATTTGCCGGATAAGGTTAGTTTTCATTTGATAAAGATTTGTAATTTCTATAAAATTTGTAATAAAATGTCGGCAACGTGGCAAGCATATGGTGGACGTAGCTTCCATAATGTTTAACTTAACGAATTTTGTATATAAATCGGACCGCAAATAATTAATTTATCAATTAGTACGGAGTCTATATAACATTTTATAAAATTTTATTTCGATGTCTGTCAGAAACATGAACGTAGGTGATACATTATAGCGGTGTGTTCACGGAAGTCTCTGAAATAAGTTTAATAAAACATTGGAGAATGGTTCATCATTACATTGGAGTAAACAAATCATACACCCACATACACACATACAGACACATACAATAAACATCTGATAATAAAAATAGCAAGAGTTACACAAGATATTATTGTGTTATACAGTATAGAAGGATCAGCTAGTTTAGATCCGACTCAGATTCAAATTTGAACACAGGACCAGGAAGGCCAGGTATAAACCAGGACACACCACCCAATATTCAAAAGTCTGATTGGAAATCTTTGAGTCTCATTTCTCACCTTTCTTAGACACCCTCCCATGGCATATGAAATGATTTTATTAATCTTGTGCATTGTACTGTACGATATTCTTCGTTTGATAGCTTAACGGAGATGCTGAGGAAAATCGACACTAGAGCAGACATCGGTGTTATGAATACAAAAAGAGCATTCCTTTAATTAAAGATTCATCCAAGGGATTTGATAGCTTGTGTTCTAATTCAACTTTAAATTACATACACAAATATTTCCTAATAGGGGTGTTCCGTTTTAAGTAATATTTTCGAAAAGTTTTCTGCCGTTTTCGTTGGTTGGTAGAGGATGAATGGGATTGAAAAAACTGAATTATTATTTGGATTATTTCTTTGCCGTAAACAAGCGCTAACACCGGTACCAAAATCACGGAATGCATTTAGAAATTTGTCAAGTTAGTTATTCCAATGGCGGACATGGTGACAGGTCTGACATTTTTAGACCTAAAAATGGATACAGATGATAATTCCGGGAGATACATTACAATTCCGGAATTAATATATTCTTCAAAATAAAACTGAACAACGCTAGAAAGGTTTGCAGTTGCCCATTGGCTCTTAGAATTTCTTTAGAAAAGTAAACGCTTTGCTCTGGCATTCAATAGAAGTTTTTGCGATCTTACCACATGTACAACTCGCGCTAAAAAGCGCACCATTTTATAAAATTGAATAAAGAAGCGAAGGAAGATATGCGAGTTTGGTATTATTTTCAAAATCGTTTAATGTAAGACTTATTTTCCGAGGTCAATTTGGGCGAATCTCGAGAACAGTTCATAGCGCAGGTAATTAAGGGATGGGTTGCGGAGCTCATTTTTCAGGTCAGTGAGTCTCCGTCTCTTTGCCTGCTACATGGGCTGAATTAGGAATCCTTAGAACATAACTTTTGTTGAGATTGTACCAGTCATATTATCTATATCTGGAGAAAGCAGCTTCAAAATAAGACAGTTATATTAATATCAATAACATCGCACTGTTTGGGCTTTTGAACTCTCAGTCCTCTAAATCAAAAAAGGTGATGGCTCTAGTGCGATCTTTTGTTCTATAAACTTTACAAAACAACATCATATTGCGAGTGCAACATATTTCACGAATACGTAATGATATTGCAGATGCAGATGCTATTTCTCGTCCCGAAATACTATGAAAAGGACTCAGCTTTTCAAATGTTTTTTTTTTAAATCTTGGACTTCACAAAGCATGGCCACCAGCTCTTGATATAGTCGTCCAGTTCGTGGAATATTTATCCCACCTAAAACTGCACAATGTTTAATTTCTTTCAGTTGAATGCAAAATGATTTTTTTTTTGTTTTTCAGAAGTCACAAATATTTTTTGTTTAGAAGTACTTGAAGGTTTGAAAAGAGTAAATTGGTGGTCAAGACAGTAGGTTACCAATTACTCCTGTATTTTAACGAGAAATGTAACCGTGTTACCAGGCCTGTTATCTAAGGCACCTTTCATGCTAGCAGTGGGTGGGGGGGACTTTTGGTGAGATAATGGTGAAAAAAGGGAAAAAATGCTGATCATGTATTATCAAATAGAGATTTTCAGTTTATGGTGGTCCCTGATAGATTATTAATCATATTACGTTTTTCAAGGACAGATATAATGGGTAAAGGAATTGGAAATGACATTCAAAACGAACAAAATAGAAAGAAACTAAAGGGATACTATGCCCTCTTACAAACCTGTCTGAAGGTGAGACCACTATAAATGGCCCACTTTTTGTCACTTTAGTGGCGCTCCGTTAAAGCGATATATGTTCTCCGTTATGCAATAACACTGAAACATGCTAGTTTGAACGCGAGTAATTGTAAAGCTCATTTATTAAGAACTGCGACAGCAGCAGGTCTGTTTGTGGCTGGTCATTTAATTGACAAGACTAAAGAGTCTGGAAGATTGAAATTATCTGCCTATAAATTTTATATTTAACCTCCTATGACTTTCGTTCCGTCAAATTTATGACAAACATGATAAAATTGATTAATTATTTTAATTTTATCAGTCATGATCTTAGGATCTTCTATCTTAAAATATGCTTTGTTACTCTGAAGAAGTAGACCTGGTGGGTCCAATTTATCATTAGAGAGGCATGGTATGATGGCAAAGGTACAGTAATATGAAGCTGTGTCAGACAAAAGCAAAGAACGGACATTGTCAAGTTTTGAAGAATTACTGGATATTTTGGTACTGCACTGTGGGGGAACGATTGAGGGCAAATTTCTATCGGTGACCTTTGTTGTCTGATGAAATCACAGCTACAATACATCAAATCAAAGGTTGCATAAAACTTAAATTCTTTGGTCGCAGATATTTCCAATTTAATCTTGTCGATAATCAACAAATCTGAAAGCAATGACCGCTGTAGACTACACCTTGACAAAAGTTGCAGCTATAGTAGGTGTTATGCGAGGTGAGGGCTTTATTAAATAAACAGACCTTAAATTATCCTCGGAGCGCAGTGGTCAGACGGTAGGGCGCATCTTTCCAACCGGGTAAATGAGTTGTTATACCCGCAATTTCTAAAGAAAGCTCGGGATATTGCAATGTACGTCCGACCGTCAGCAAATCTCGTCAGAAGAACTCCTCGTTTATTTTTTGTTGCATTTCTTTTATTTGTACATAGTATTGTTCCTTACTATGTGTAGATGGGCAGTAAGATTTTGGATTTTTGATTGATGGGTCTGGGCCAAATAAGGGGCCGAAAAGTGACTTTTCATGTTAAATAACTCGTCAGTAGAACTCCTCATTCATTTTTGTTGCAGGTCTTTTATTTGTTTATAGTATTGTTCCTCAATATGTGTAAGGTTTTGGATTTTTGATTAATGGGTCTGTGAAACGAAATTGATTGATACTTACTATATGCAGATGTGCATTAAGGTTTTGGATTTTTAATTGGTGGGTCTGGGGCCGAATAGGGGGCCAAATTTTATTTTACGAATTAAAAACCTTGTCAGTTGAACTCCTCATTCATTTTTGAATAAGTACATTTTATTTTAATACAGTTATGTTTCCTACTACCCGAGTAAGCTTTTTGAAGTTCAAATTAAGGGATGGGGGTAAATGGAAGGGGTCAAAAATGGGTCCATTGTAAAATTACTTAATAATTGGTTTGTAATATATCATTCCAGTGGTCATTGGCTGTAGATGCAAACTGTAATTGTTAACATAGTCGTAACCCATACTGTAGGATTTAAGGGACCTAGAAGGAAAAAAGGGACCAAATTAAAAAATTGACTAAAGATAGGGTTGTAATATGTCTGTGTACTCGCCTTTGATTGTAGAAGTGAAAGGTAAAAGGTATTTGCATTCTTCCCTTACTGTAGGGAATTAGGGGCCAAAAATCAATGTGTGGGTGCGGGAATAGTTATCGTTTCCGACAGCACCTCCGTATAGTCCATGAATGTTCTTGCTTATTTCTATTGCAATAGTGATAAATATTTCCTATAGCAGTGGATATTATGATAGCGCATATATATGCCTATCAAGTTTTCGTCATTAAAATCAATAACTGGCATAAAAATATTGCAATACCAGCCATTTGTCTCATGATAAGTTTCCTCTGCACAGAATATTTATATTTCACGACATCTATGCATGTCTTTAGGTGTAATTTATAGTAGACAAGGCATACAAATAGCTAGTACCTCCGCTGAGCTTAAAAAGTTGTCCAAACCTGTCTAATTTTGAGAAACTTTATGAAATATAACAAATCATAGAACACTCTCGCCTGATTATTAGGCTTGCTGCAATAAACTTCATTATATTATAGAATGAGGAATTTTTCGAAGTTCAAGAGTTCAAGACATACTGTATCTATGAACCAAACAAGACCAACTAATTACACGCAAATACTGACGACAAAGCAAACACGAACACTTAAATCTTATCTTTGCAGACTTGCATGATTTTCGGTCAAACTAACGCGCTTGATTAAAAGATTTTATATCTAATAATCTATTCAATTAAGTGTTGCCTAGGTGG
>JAOXYJ010021348.1:0-12574 GCA_028566555.1 Lithophaga nigra
ATATTTGTTTTTTTGGAGTACAAAAAGGGTATGTCAATGGATTTTAGCTATTGGCAGCCATTTTGGAGTAAAAAGGGGTCAAAGGGGCAGAAAACGGTACTTTTAAAGGGTATATAGATATTTTATTTTTCATCAGATTTTGATGGGATTTTTTTATTGGATTTGTGCTTGTAAGAGCTTTCAATAGAATGTCAACAGATTTGACGTAGCTCTTACTGTTTCTGAGATATAAGGGGTCAAAAGGAACCAATGCCCAAAATCGTACCTTTTTATTTTAAGTTCATTTTTTTTAATATAGTACAAAAAGGTTATGGCAATGGATTTTATTTATTTTAATTTGAATGGTTTTGTCAGAAATCCTGCTGTGTCCATAACCTTACTGTGTCCACAATTACTTTGTTCTAACCCTTGCCCTAATGTACAACTGTTCAATGAGTGGGGGTATTAAAGTCTGCCATTCGGTGAGAGCTCTTGTTTTCCAAAATTACAGTTTTCGGATTTTTTTTCATATCCGTATCCAGTATTGTGAAACTATATCACGATCATCATTTCCGGTTTACAAAAATTGACTGTCAACAATAGTTTCCATAATATCACAAGTTTTTCTTGGCTTTCTGATGAAAGGGGATCATTTGCATTTACTGCCAGTAAGGTATAGACTGTCTTAGACTTGTAAAATAATTTTGTAAGGGGCATTGTGAATCACAAGCAACCGATGCTTGATCTTCAAACAGCAAGAATGATGGTAGCACCATGGTGAAAAATTAAAAAATAAAATAAAAATTTAAAATCTGCCCACCCGTCCGGGCCGTCCAATATTTTTTATCAAGGTGGGATGAGAATCTGCTATTTAAATTGGCTTGGCCTTATTCAATATTGATATTTTATTAAACTTTACACAGTTGAAGTAGACTATCTGCAAACATAGTTGCTATCCAAAATTTGGATGGGGCGATAATTCAACTTATTCTTTCATGAAAAGGGGGAGGGCATGTACCTTGCAAGTGCAACTCTTCCTAAACGGCTTATTGGAATTTCATGAAAGTTTACTCAGTTTAAATACACTACATGCAGATTTGCATGAAGGAATATGGTTGCTATTCAAAATTTTGAAAGGGAGATAATTTAACTTGTACTTTCTTGAAAAGGGGGAGGGCATGTTCCTTGTAAGCACAACTCCTCCTAAACAGCTTATTGGACTTTAATGAAAATTTATACAGTTGTTCAAGTACACTACCTGCAGATGTGCATGAAGGAATATGGATACTGTCAAATATTTGGAGATAATTCAACTTAGCTGTGCTCACAGTTTTAGTTTAATTTGTATTTGTTTGAAATATTCTACTTGGGTATTAGTAGTAGGATATAAGTGTTACATATTTTGTTAGTGACCTGATATAGCTCTAGCCCTGTATGAAATTTATTGACCCAATATATCCTACATTAATTCACTAACAAACTCTTGAACTTAAATTTTTTCATTTTTTTTTACACAGTTTCATATTTGCTTTAAAAAAATCTGCTAAATATAAAAATAAATTCAGACCTCAATTTTTGGGAGTCCCCTTTACAGACAGTACCTGGTAAATGGAATTTCACCCTACTAAAGCCTTGGTCGACTCCAATCCTATGTACCTGGCTGTAATTAGGGTTAAAAAACTTGAACTAGCTTCACCACAGTCACAATATCTTTCTTGAAATTGACTCAATATAAAAACAAAATGTAAAGTAATAGGTGTTAAACTCCAGTCAACTCCACATCAGTGTGATCTTATTTTTTTGCAGCAATGATAGATTCACTTGGTGGTCCCCAAAAAGTAAACAATGTACTGACAACTTTGAACCTGCCTCCCATCTCGCATAAAAACTTGAAAGTCATGGAAAGGAGGGCTGGTGAAATGATAGAGGAGTTTGCCCATCTGAGCATGGAAAAAAGAAGTCGGGAGGCTTATGAAGCTGAAATGAGGTTTGTTGTACACTTTAAAAAGGACTATGAAAAAATTTTCTGCAATTCTAATTTTATTATACTTAATCTACACATGTATTATATTTTTTTGGAAAAAGTGGGGGGGAGGGGGTGGTGGAGTTGGTGGGATACTTTTTCCAATATACATGTATAGCTATTGCATGTTGCATGCTGTCAGAAGATGCAGTATTACTAGTAAATTCCAAAATTCAATTACATATAGCCTGTATCCCATATCAGTCTAATGAAATTGCATGAAAGAACATATGTTGTAAAAATTCTTTTGCCCTGTCTGATGTGGATTAGTTTTGCATTAAGGTCCATTCCTCTGAAATTCCTCTTGATATATATATACCGGTATATATATATACATATATATATTTCCCAACAGTCATCTTGCCTAGTATAAAGAGGGGAAAGGGGGGGTGTCTGGTCACGAGTCACTGAAAATATTTTTTTGTAATCACAAATCACGAAAAATAAGGTTCAAATTTCACAGATCACAAGGACTAAATGAAAATCACGAATCACAGAATTGTAAAAAATCTTTAATTCATTACCTTGTCCTGTATGGATGATACAACTAAGCTGTCAGTGTAATTTCAACCAAAACATTGTCATGATTGTGGCAAATCGTCCGACATAATGAAGCTTCATGTTGATGAAATGATATTTAACGGGAAATAACTCAAATACAAGGGCAAACCTACCCAATCCTAATCACATGATTTTTCAGGCTATTTCAAATAGTTTTTTTTCTTTTGATGTCCTCCCGAAAACAAAAGATCATGATCACAACAAATAAAGATTTGAAATCACGAAGATCAAAATATAATTTTTAACAATGACAATTCACAGGACTATTGCTATCACAGTTCACGGAGAATTATTTTACTATTTCACTAATCACGTAAATTAAAAAAACACCCGATCACACATCACAAAAAAAAACCTTCCCCCCTCTCTAAAGATGTTTTGCAAAATTGAGTTACTTTGTCATTATGGATGGGCCAGTATCATATATCAATTTTTTCATCTTTTACATGAATAATGTTTCTTATTTCGTGTGTGTGAAATGTTACAGTTTAATTCCAGAGACACTGTCTGTAGTGGTAATGATGTTGAACACACAGAAGGTGCAGATGGCCACTGTGGAAATACAGATATTTCTCCAGTTGAGACAGAACCTTTAAGTGATATTAGTACAGATAATAACATGATTCAGTCAGAAAACAGGTTATCATTTTATTATATTATTTGAGTTCACTGATTGGCTGACGTCATGTCACATGACGTTTGATAAAACCATGTATTGACTGGAAGTTACTATTTATAGTAACATCCAGTCAATAATTAACTGACGTTTATAATTGAAGCGACCTTTTTTCAAATGTATTGGAGCATTCTGGTTGTATAATTTATTGCTTTTAATGCTATTATATCAAAAGAAAAATGAAATCGGTCTATCAGTTAAAAAAAAGTGAGAAATTAGGGTACAGTTGATTGTCTTTTGTTTTCATGAGTAACTAAAAATGACTCTGAAAAAATCATAAATAACTATATAAAATGATAAAAGAATTGTAGCCTTACATTTTCGGTCAATACATGGATTTATAGACCTGAAAAAGATATATTGACCTTGGACTGCGTCCTCGGTCAATATACATTTTCAGGTCTATAAATCCATGTATTGACCTCACTGTAAGGCTATAATTGTATAATATATATCTTTTAGTACTAAATATAAGTGTTTATACAATAGTGGCAGCTGAATATGTTTCACATATGGAAGAAGTTGAAATTAAATTTATTTTGTGAATTTACTAATTTTGTCCATATATATGGACGATTCAAAGATGATAATCCAGAACAATAATGAATAATGACATTATATGAATCAATATGCATAACTCGTTTACATGCAATATTCAAAATAATATGCAGAAGGAAACTTTAATTTACATTTTAATTTTAGAGATACTGGCTGTATTGGTAGTGGTGCACATACAGAAGATGCAGATGGAGATACAGATATTCTTTCAGTTCAGTCAGAAAGCAGGTACATGATCTTGTTTTTATACAGTTTGTTAAATTCCACTGTAATTAAATTATTTAGTGAATGTACTCATTTTATCCACATATATATGGACCATACAAAGTCAGTAATCCAGGAATAATCCCAAAACTACAAAGTTAATTGAACCTAACACAAAATCAAGTCAACAAAAAATTGTGTGTGTCAGCTATATATATACCAATCTTTACATGAAGAGACCAGATGTGAATTATGAAAACAGTTGAATTCAGGTGACCAGAACTCTGCATATAAAACAATGAATCTAAATAATTGGAAAGTATGAAAAACACTTTTGAAATGAAGTACGAAAAGGTACATTGGGTTTGCAAGTTATTTTAATCATTTTTATTGAAATAAAAATTTCCAAATAAAGGGCAAGGGCAGATAATTTCAATATTTGAGTTGTCCCCCTTTGACCTTTTACTATTCCTGCAGACCTGTACACATTTTATCAGAAATGCCTGTAGTAAGCCATACATTATAGCTGCTGTGTTATATTGAGTTTTTGGGTTTTTTTTAGATTTAAATATTTTAATTTTTTCATTGTCAGAAGTACTCCAATAGATGAAAATGACTTCAACTTGATTTCCAGTCACACTATTGAAGATGACAGTGCAACCAGCCACAGTGGAGAAGGTGCAACCAATACAGATATTTATTTGCACAACAGGTGCTGTACAGAGAGAGAAACTTTGCAAAACTTTTAATATGTAAAGTATACAGTAAAAAGGGCTGTAACTGTGTCAATATGGGGGATTATTATCCTGATATCCCTCTTGTTATATTGAAAGATTTTGTGATACTTTCAAGTGTGTAGCTAAAAATACAACAAATTCATATGTCATATATCCACAAAATGTACTGTTTAAAACCATGTTTCATTTTTATGCCATGCTTTCATAGTAGGGGCATATGCATGGTAGTTTTTTTTGTCTGTCTGTCTGTCGATCTTGCTTATGTTTAAGTTTCGGTTTAAAGTAGTTTTGTATGAATTTCAACATCATTTGTACATATCAATTGGTGCAATGTTATATCAAGATGCAAATAATTATCACCTAATATTTGATAGTTGGATTCCAGTTTGATATCAACTTGAAATGAATCATTTGAATACATCAAGGTGTTGTATACAAAAATTAGTTCAAAAGAGCATGCAATTAATTATCAAAATAATATAACAAACTAATATTTCCTGTAGATTACAACCTAAAGTTTTTGTATAATAGACTGCTGTATTGCATGAAAAGTGACATATACTGCTCACATAGCAGTAGGTTGGTATTATCTAAAGCTGTATTATCCAATATCTGACCTTCTACGAAATACTTCAACTTCATTGGATGAACAAAGTCACATGAAAGCCTTATACACGTAAATCGCAATGTTACACTAGTTTAATAGGTAGATTTTAAATAGTATACCTTCAGATAAGTAGTCCGTAGGATATAAATGTTACACAGTTTATTAGTGACCTAATACAATGTAATATAGTTTATATTGGGTCAGTCAATTTCGCTCCCCCCATATGAAATTTACTGACCAAATATTTACTATATTATGTCACTAAAAAATTGTATAACTTACAATGTACTTTAAAGTTTATAGTTCTGTGAATCTACATGGGAGAAATTCGTATTAATATTATCTCTTTATTTTTATACCTTTATAGTAATGGATCTATTCCTGCTAAAGGAACATTTGGCATGACAGTTTGTGCTGACCATGGGTGGCAGAAGAGAGGATTTGATAGTCTTACTGGTAATTATTAATAGTTAAGTTTTAATATACGCCCATGAAGACCTTTAAATATAATTGTTGTTGGTAACGGCCCATAGAAAAAGGATAAGTAAGTCTGTAATTTAGTGAAGCTGAAGAAATTAGTGAAATTAGTGTGATTTGTTAGCTTGACAGAAAGCACCTAGCAAAGTTTTACCTTAGCTAGTTGTTCAGATGCTTTATATCGACTTGCCATTTAAACAGCATTGAAAGTCCAGATTTTGAGTTGTGTTTTTCCATGTCTGAGGTTACCACCCAAAATAGATTTAGTTGAATTACTGTCAATATGGAAATCAAATGCAAAGTTCTTCACACAGAAGTAGTACACCATATTAATTTCCGGTCTAAAAAATAAGAAAAGGGGTTCAAAATTCAGGAGGTCCGAGGCCTAGGACCTCCCAGTTATGGGGTCGGACTTTCACTTTGGTTATTAGATATGCCGGACGGACCTGCTACTTTCTCCATTATTATTATAAAATGTTGCTATTTTATCCCTTGTAATCTCTTCTATTTTGTTCCAAACCCCTAAAACTACGCAAATTGCTTTAATGTTTATAGTTATTTATACTTAATCGATATGTCACAGTTTGTCACATGACAAAACATTAAAATTTTGAGTAGGGCTATCAAACTGTCATGCAGCCCTGTCATGATTGATTGATTGTTGACTTTTTAATGTCCAGAAATGAATATTCCATGCATGTTCAACTTGAGAATACGTTAAACAATACATAATTAGGATGGGTAGGTGTTGTAAATCTAGCCTTCAGTAGCAGCACGAGGGCCTCTTCTTTTTCGAAATCTATAGAAGGTTTCTTTTATATGTCAGGAGTGCAACAATCTCCCAAGACATTTGCCATTATGGTCTTCAGCCAGGCTTTCTGTAATATAACCTGACAACCCCCACAACAAAGGTCAACTCTATCTGCCATCTGAGGACACGCTGGGTAGCTCTTGTGCAACATCACAGGTACCCAGAATTTGACAATGAAAATATCACTTGAGGACATACTTGAAACTTGGGTGCACTTCAAAATGAAGGCGCTTGGTCAGGACTAATTCCTTTGAAAGCTACAGACTTTCGAGTTTTTGATGGCAAAGGTCCAGGACCTTTCAGTCTCAGAAAAATTTTTGAACCCCTGAAGAAGTGGAATAAAGTGGCTAATAGTTTTCATATTCACCATGCTAGTTACTGTAAATTCAGAAATTAATGTGTTTATTTATTATTGCGATTTTTTTAAAACTGCCAAAAATGCGTGTTTAATTATCTAGATTTCAGTTAGTAATGTAAGAAATGGTTACAAGAAAAATTAGAATGCAAGTTTTTATTAATTTGATGTAAGTCCTGTCACATTATTTGCATTAATAAAAACATCACATTAATTCCTGAATTTACAGTAGCTAAAAGGGGATGAATTTCACTGAATCTGGCCCAATGGTAGTACACCAAATGGAGATGTGCATGCCTCACACACACAAAAAAAATTAAAAATCATGTTCAGCTTTTGGAAGGGAGATTATTTCAAATTTTCCAATCTGATTCAAAATCAAACATGAGAAACAAAAAATTTGTGTGTTCTGATGAACACCCTAATGCTAGCTTATTGTGACCTTGGTGTATAACTCCAAAAGAGCACTTGTATTATTACATGTACATGAATAAAACATCACAACATTATACATGTATGTCTACAGGTCATACATTTCTCCTAAGTAATCGTAAGTATGGCAATAAAGTTGTTCAGACAGTTGTTAAACACCGCACCTGTGCCACATGTAAATGGTGGCGACGAAATAGGCCAGGGAGAAAACCTAGACCACATAGATGTGTTTGGAACCATAGAGGGTCAGCTAGACTAATGGAAAGTCAAGCAGGAATCGAGGCCATCAAAGGGATGATGGAACAGGGTACACCAGTTAAGATAGTGGAAGGAGATGGTGATAACACATTAATAGCTAGGCTTAAAAGTGAACTTGGTCTAAATGTCACAAAAAAATTGGATAGAAATCACTCAGTTAAGAACATTGTCTCCAGATTGTATGAGCTGCAGAAAAAGGATAAAGGTGTTAAGATCAGCACTCAAGTAATTAAACACTTGACAAAGTCACTGAAATATGTATTCGCCAAAAACCAAAAAAATCCAGATGGATTGAAAGAAAATCTTGCCGCATTAGTTCCACACCAGTTTGGAGACCATAGCCTCTGCCATCCCAGGTTTTGTGGTTACAAAAGAAAACCAGGTGTGAAGTATCTTCATAGAAGTTTACCATACAAGGCACCACTATCTGATACTGTATTGAGGGAAAAGCTTCAAAATCTGTTTGAGCCAGTTATTGCTAAGGCAGCTGTTTATTCCAACCTAGGGTCTAGCCAAGCCTGTGAGCATGCACATAGAGCTGCATCTCTTCGTGCACCCAAACATCTTCACTACGGCGAGAGTGAAAGCCTAGATTTCCGTGTGAAAGCCACTGCTGCCTGTATTAATGAAGGAAGAAACTACTTGTCTGAGGTTAACCAATGCAGAAGTTTTAAATAGTTTTTCTTGTGATACTAGTTATTGATTTTTTTTCTGCATGTCATTTTTTGCATGTTTTTTTTTTTTTAGTGTTACTTCAATTTTTGGAAAGAAAAGATATCGAGTGAATGTACATGACAGGAATTTCATAATCACATATTGCATACATTTTTCTCATATCAATAGAACTGACTGCTTTTATTACTGTGGTTGAAGGTCTTCTTGTTCTTGCTTGGATATGTTGAAAGAAAACAGCAAAAGAGCCTATAAGTGTAGATAATCTTATATTAATACATTGAACAATTGCTTTAAATGAAAACTGCATACAATTTCTGAATGTGTTTCACTTCAGTGCATAATGTGTTATTTTGAAATAATTTAATTTTGGATGCAACATCATTTCTGATTGGTCAAGGTTTCTGTGTTTATTATTTATAAACAAAATTTTCTCCTTGACTGTAAAGTCACATCGTCTTAAATGCCATTGTTTGAGGACATTACACTTTAGTTTTTTATTAAACTTAGTGGTAAGTCTTCCAGGGAAGACGTGTGTCGCCTGCAGACTTAATTCTTAGGCCAAATAAAATTAATTTTCTGGTTCTCAGATAATCCCTACCCTGTTAAAATCCTGCCTACAGGACCAGTTTATTTGTGCAAAAATCTTTCCTACCTACCCATAATTTTGGAACAGAAAAAAAATTGACATCAAGTAAAATTGTAGTAAAAAGAATCACAGGTCTATCTATATTTATGATTTTCTCCAAAATGAGTATATATTTATAACCACATCTTTAGTTTTTCATATCATTTTTTTATTCAATCCCTAGAAAGCATTTGTTTTTAGCATAAACAAATTTTCAAGTAGTAAAAGTCATAGAAAATCATGGTAAATTTAAATTTAGAAAAAAAAACTAAAAACTGAGAAAGCCTACCTTGTTTTAGAAAATTAGTAAAATTAAAAAATAAATTCCCTACCTACCTACCCATTTTTGGAAAAACAATTATCTGAGAACCAGAGAATTATTTTTACATGGCCTTATGAAGAATTACTTCAATTTAAAGTAACATAATCACAAAAAGGTTTCTTACACAATACATTTCTTCAGACTGATGCTCTGTGCCAAATATTATCTAACCTGTGTGACCGAAATTTTTCAACATAAAAAAACATTATAAGTTCCGGTAAACAGGAAGTGGACATGCAGCAGATTCAAAACTGTCTTACACAATAAAGTTCTTTATACTGCAACTGTTCTATCAAAGCAGTCATATTGCATTGACAGTATATTTAAAAGTTACATACTGCCACTGAACGTATATAATTTTTGATTGTGACGTCATAATCAGTTTCATTGTTATGCAGTTGAAAACATGTTTGGGTCAAAATATTGATTTTTCTGCCGCAAAAACACTTTTTGATGAAATTAAGTGTTGCAATATCAACAAAATAACCAAGCATTAGTTGACTTGGTATATAAAATTTATTTGTGCTCAGCACGAAACAGGATACAAATGCTTGGCAAGCCTCACATTTCTATTCTGTTTCTAAGCCTCACCAAATAAATTTTATATAAGTCAATGCATGGTTATTCTATATTCACACTGATGCTATGTGCCAAATATCAGGAAGCTGGCCTTTGTGGTTCCCATGAAAAATGTGACAGAAATTTTTCTATACCAAAAATATTCTAAGTTCCGGCAAACAGGAAGTGTACATGCGACAGATTCAAAACTTTCTTACACAATTTATGGTTCTCCATACTGTTGCTCTGTTCCAAATATCAGGAAGCTGGCCCTTGTGGTTCCTTAGAAAAATGTGACAGAATTTTTTCTTTATCACACAAGATGGCTATGCAGGACAATGCAAGACGACATATAGTAATCCCTGTATGTCGCCTCTGCGAAGCGAAGGCGAAACAGTTATAAGAAATGGCTATAATTATTGTTTTGTTCATTTGAAATAACTTAAAAAATGGGATGCACACTGAACATAACCTGCTTCGCAGATTATTAAGTGGGAATCAAATTTTTCATGTTATTTCTTCATGAACAAAAAAATAATGACAGCTATTCCTTAATTGAAAAAGTTTTAAAAAAAATAAACATGTATATGCAGAATACAGCATATGGAAAATGTCTGCTTAAAAGATATGTAAATTGCTAATTCTCTTTTCTTTATTTTAACAGACTTTCAGAAAACATGGCCTTTCACCAGGATCTTACACTGAACCATATAACTTAAAGAAGGACCGGGAAAGGGAAAAGAAGCAACAGAAGGCTAGCTTGCCAGAGACAAAGTTACGTCGACTCCAATTAAAGGAGGAAAGGTCCACTTCTAAAGGAGCCTGTGAGGCATCTGAGGGAGCAAGTTATGAATCTGGTTTGTTCATTCTTCAGTGGTTACAAGTCTTTCTGATTTTTAGATCTTAACTTTTCTTGATCTACAATTCCAGGATATTTGTTTTCTGGATAGCAAGGTGTGCACAGGTAACAGAGTAAATTTTCTACAAAATTTTATCGTAGCATGTTGTTCATTGGCGCCTACACTCACATATCAGGTGCTGATTGATGTAGTCATAACACTTTGCATATGGATGTGTCACTTCGACCTACATTTCATGCTCCAGTGAACATAGTTAAGTTTTACGTTCAGATCTCAGTAACCATGCAGCCTAGGGTCATGTTACTTGGTGTGGGGATGTATCTTTGGGAGTCTGTAAGCATCCCACCCAAATTGGGTCAGTTTGACCTAGTTTTCATGCTTCATTGACTTTGGTTAAGTTTTACGTCCAAGTTCAGATCTCAGTAACCATGCAACGTAGGATCATATTACTTGGTGTGGGGATGTGTCTTTGGGAGTTTGTAAGCATCCCACACAAATTAGGTCAGTTTGACCTAGTTTTCATGCTTCATTGACTTAAGTTTACGTCTGAGCTCATATATAAGGTACTATAGATAGGTTATTTAATCTTGCATGCAGATTTATCTGAGGGAGGTGACAAGCAGTCAATAAGAATTAGGTCACTGTGACCTTGATTACTTGGTCCACTGACTTTGGTTAACGTTTACATCCAAGCTCATATGACAGGTACTATAAGGGATTGGATCATCTGATCTTGTATGGAGGTGTATGTCAGGGGGAGGCAAGCATCAAACAAGCATTAGGTCACTGTGACCTAGATTTCATGCTTCTCCGACTTATGACTGCTGCTGTTATAGAGTCAAAGGGGGACACAAGGTGAACTTCGTAATCGGTGATTACCCTCCAGTTAATATAAGTTTAGGCCTTCTAGAGATCACTGTGCTTGAGTTTTATCACCATTCATTGAAGTTTGCACACTGATTTCTAGTCATGTAATTTTACCATAAATTTTATCACGGGGAATTGGAGGTTGTCTCTTTGGCATTTACCCCATATCCCTTCTTTTTTATATTAATGATAAATGGGGGCCTGACAAGGGCCTTACTGCATTGTCTTCTGTGATAAGAAAACTGTCAGTTGGAACTTTTATTCTCTTTTCCAGAGATCAGTCTCAGTGAACAGGCAGATGATATTGAAATGATACCTGATGCTATACCCAAGCCAGCGTTCATGCCAGTCCAGTCTCTGAAGTCTGATAATCCAAAATTTATTGTAATTGATTTGGAAACTACAGATTTAAGTGAGTAGTCTGAGAAAAGCTTTATAAAGATTGAACTTAATTTCATGAAAACTTGTAGTTAATAAGGATGTCCTTATTGTGTATAAGATTCAGTGTTTTTTCTATGAGTTATGCCCCTTTGAACTTAGAATGTTGGCCAAAAATATACTACTGAAGCAGTTTTTCAGTGCTATTTCTCTAAAACCGTAGAAAAGAACTTCATGCATTTTTGTGGTTAATAAGAAAATACTATGTAGATGTGCAGATCTTCACGAAATTCTTATTTCACAGTTTTTCAGAATATATGCCTCTTTGAACAAGAGAAATCTAGCCAAAATATCCTACAAAACCTCTGAAACCACATAACAAAAGGGATATGTTCACTAACCCACCAAATCGGCCCCAAAATTTCAAGTAGTGTAAAACAAAATAAACAAGGTACTAGTAAATAGCCAAATGTGTTTTGTTATAGAATCCAAATCTTTTAAAGAGCTTACTTCGCTAAAAAGTTCGAAATAAGTTGGCTAAAATAGGGGAAGATAACAAATCTTGATAAAATTTGAGGAAAATAGCTCATTTTTTCATATATATTGACTCA
>JAOXYJ010021459.1:0-12573 GCA_028566555.1 Lithophaga nigra
TTGAGTCCACGTCCGCCCGGACGTGGACTCAAAACCCTGACTTGGGAGGATGGGAAATACGTAATACAGAAATAATATGTCGTTTTCCGATTGCCCCAGTCGACTGATACGTGTACACTATCATGAAAATAGTAAAAAAAAAAATTGGGGGGGTTGCAAAAAGGGGGGTGCTGTGTCCTGTCCCCAAGCACCTATGGTTTGGCGATATGTTAAACTTGTGGACACAATGCAGCTTTTGTTTTCCAGTTGATCTGTACCCAAATTTGCACAGGCCTTAACTATGAAAAGAGCCGAAAGCCTGTTGACTTTCAAGGACAGCCAGAATTAAGCTAATTTCAATTTAGTGGGGTTGCTCCACTTGGTGGTGCGCATGCCCTTGTTAAAAAATTGGCATGGTACAACCCCATAAAGCTCTACCAGAGTACAAATAGCCTATTAATTTTCGAAGTTGTAGGTCAAAGGTCAAGGTCATCACAACCTATTTAGAGTTGAAGATATGCTTGTTAATGCCTGTAAAACAATTTTAATTAGTCTTTGTGTTTTTGGTTTTCGAGTGTTTTGTGTCATGTTCTTTTTTCTCTGTCTTGTCCTTGTGTCTGGACTTACGAGTTTTGACAAATTTATATCTTGAATTGCAGTCAACCAAGTATAAAATGTAGGTCAAAGTGACCTGATTGTTGTACATGTATGGCAGTTTAGTACTATCAAAGATGAATTCAGTGATAAAGTGTCATGTTTTTTGTACAACTAGTATTATGAAATGGACCTTAACACAAACTTTAACCGAAGTCGATCAAGTGTGAAATGTAAGTCACAGTGACCCAGTCCTTGCATGGCTTTTCGGTACTATCCAAGATGTATCCATCGATGAAGTTTGAAGACTATATGCTGTATAGTATTCAAGAAATGGACCTTAACACAAACTTTAACCAAAGTCAATCAAGTGTGAAATGTACATTGTAGGTAAAAGTGACCCAATTGTTGCATGGCTGTTCGGTAATTTCCAAGATGTGGACCTTAACACAAACTTCAAACGAAGTCTATCAAGTATGAATAGTAGGTCAAAGTGACCTAATTTTTGCATGGCTGTTTGGTACTTTCCATGATGTACATGTATCCATGAAGTTTCAAGACTATATGCCATATAGTATCAAGACATTTACCTTGACAGAAACTTTAACCATGATGGTCAAACAGAAGGACAGACAGACAAAACACTATATCCCCTCCCCAGCTCCCTTGCGCAAGAGGATAACAAAATCATCTGGAACTTGCAACATGGTCTTCAGCGATGTAGGGGCCTGGATTGCCGAGTGGTTAAGGTACATGTACATAATTTAGTTGGTTTACCTATAACCACTGTAGCGTATCACCTCTGGGTTGTGAGTTCAAGCCCTGTTTTGTAAACAACATAAGTGGTGCAACCGTAAGCTTTGTCAGTTACCTGGCCAAGGTTGGCGGTTCCTTCCAGACACTCTGGATTCCTCTGCCACTAAAACTGACTGCCACGATACAGCTGTAATACTACTGAAAGTGGCATTCAATCAATCAATCAATGTTGGGAAACCACATCATGCCAGTGGCTCCGAATGGCCCTAGAGTACATGTACATTCTGGGTAGTTACATGTAAGTCTAGCTTTACAATATCAAGAATATTTAAAAAAAGTTACCAAACTATAAAGTTTATAAAACAAGGACATTCAATGTGTAAACTATCTCCCAATCAACATTTTAGACAGTGACGACATTCCAAGTCCCTCCCCACCCCCTGTGTACATACAAATGTACTCAAATGGCATCCTAGCTGTGTAAAGTTTCATTAAAATCCATCTAGCCATTTAAGAGTTATGCTGACAAGCTATATATGCACAGTAATTTGACATTAATGGCAAAATATAGTTAAAAAATAAAGAAAACTAATATAACACAAAGTGTTCTTTATTTTTTAACCACATTTTGCCATTAAAGTAAAGTTACTATGCTTATATGGTACAATATATATTCACAGAAGTTAGATGAACTTCCCTTCAACACTTTGGATAGAGAATATATTCCTTCATGTTAAGATTTGCAATTCTTTTATACTTTAATAAGGTCATCTCAAATACAAATTTTATGTATTATATTATCAGTGGTGGCAATAAATTTGTCATTGCAGAACAAACAAAGAAAATTTCATCAGCTATGTCACTAAGGGCTAGCGGCAGAACACCTTGTAATATTCTAAAGTTCTTTATCTGTTCCATTTTTCGCTCGACATGTATTCGAGCTGAAGCAATTCTCCTAGTCATCTCAACTTCACTCTTACTAAACTGTTCGTTAGTTTTGAATGGAGGACAGTACAACTTGACTTTTCTTGGTTTAAAGTCAGTGCGCAAGTGTACAAACCCCTTATCAACCATAACGGCATCCCCCTCATTCAACATATCAAACAGACCACTATGCCTTGTAATGTCAACATCTGAGGTTGATCCTGGCCATAACTTTGAAACAAATGTGACAGCACCAGTCATGCTGACTCCAACCAAAGCTTTAAAGGTATCATGAGACTTGTAGTTTGAGTAAGTTAATGATCTATTTTCTAGTGAAGATGGTGTTTGAACATAAATTTCGGTACAGTCTAAAATGATCCTTGTATCCGCAAAATATTTAAAACAACATGGTATGTGTACCTGCAGAAGCTCCAAGTCTGGCAAAAACACAATTGCTTGCATACATTCGAACATAAATGAAATCCACCCATTGAAAATCTTTGACACAGTACTTGTTGAAATTTTGAATCGAAACTCTAAATCCTTCAATAACAAACCAAGTCTTAGTCTCATTAAAACCAACAAAAACTCGTCCACCCGTCTCAATTTTCTTTTTCTTCCAAGATTGTTGCTGTTAAGTTTGTCTAAATTTTCAGTCGACAATTTATCTGCACCGGCATCCATTAGTGATTTAAAAAGGGCATTGAACGTTTTATAATTAGGCAATCCAGTAAAAAACATGATATCATCATCAGAATGCTGAATATCCTCGATTATGATGTTTGGTGTGGATGAATAACCACTAAAGTCACATGTGTAAACTGCACTCTGTGTTCCTTTCTCATTGTCTTCAGATACTTGTAACACATCTTCAGAATCCACTGAAAATTCATCTTTTGTTGCATACCTACAAAATATCACTCACTACATATCAAATATTCTAAAGCAGTTTTAATATGTACATGTATTACACATAAATATTTGGATTATAATATTTTCTCTAATTTCCAAGAATATTGCAAAATATACTGTTCATGTATTAGAATTACACATGTACTACTCATGCCAGCAGATTGAATTTGCCTGATTATTCAGACAGGTACATTTGTACATGTACATGCAATTCTGTACGTATATCATTCTGGTTGTGTTTCAGTCTCACAAGTTTTGCTTGATATTGTAAATTTAATAAAAGTTTTAGTATTGCAATCAAGGGGCCAGACAACTCGTAAAATTGTTCAGTCCAGAAAAAATTGATCTAATTGTGCCAAAAATCATTAAGAAATTATGCAAGGTAACAAACTGACCAGTAAAAATGGTATACATGTATTAGGGCATGTATGGCCCAGTGAAGTCCTTAACAGAACCAAATGTCTAAATACTTTGTATGTTGGGAATAACTACAACCTTCTAATTGTAATAAACAAGTTAAGACCACAATATAACAAAATCCTAAAGTCTCACTCACTCCCCGTTCTTGCTTTTTTCAGTTAAATTTCTTTTAATTTTGATCTTTGGCATTTGCTGTGGAATTTTACAGAGATAGCCAAAAAAAAATAAATAAATAAAATAAATAAATAAAGTTTGGTCACCCCCCCCCCCTGGTCAAATATCAAAAAAGAACTTTGATAAGAATTGAGGATTTTAATTAATTGAGGCCTAAATGCAAATGAAATTTCTGAATACAGTAAAATTTAAGACTGTTTGTTTTCTAGTTGCATGTACATTAATACAAAAATACATGCAAGAAGACTCAAAGTACATTTTGTACAAAACATGAAATGCAGTCTGTACATTGTAAACTGTGTAGTGACCTCCATCCAGGTGATATATTTTTAGTGGTTCTGGTTTTGATGCTGACTTACTGGTATTTATACTCATACATTTTACATGTACATACATGTACATGTACATGACAGTACACAGTGTTCTTCAAATCTGTCCACAATCTTTTATCAGATTGACACTTGTAAGGGACCACTATTTGATTCTCTCATTTGCAACTTTGTCCGGCAAGAGGGAAAGTGATTTTTTAGATAACAATCACAGTAATTCTCAAGGTCTGGAGAAGTGTATTTTCTGTAGGCTGGTTGTTGGGTACCATGATGCCTTACAGGCTTTATCTTAATTTTGTGCTATCATGGATGTAAAAAATGAATTTGCACCTTAAAATTATCTTGATGTATTAATCATGGTGCAAATGATTTTTTTTTCACACACAGACACTGAAAATCATTCAAGTCTTAAGCTTACATATGCTCATCTTGGAAATCCCCAGGGTTGTCAGCTACAGAACTGGAGGGTTCAGAAGAAATAGGACGTCTTTTTCTCGGACTCTTTCTCTTTGGTGTGGAATCATTTGACTTTTTTTGGGTGAGATTCTCAGTTGGTACTTTCAGTCTATTGTCATAATTTGGTCCTACCCCGTCTTTGAAATGGTCTGAACATACTCGAGTGTAACTGCTTGGTCGCCAGTTTTTCCGACTAATGGAGCGGATCCATGCTCTCCTCGTATTATAGTCACGTGGAAGTTTGTGCAGCGTAACCCTTTTCCCAAATTTTCCTACTCTCCCAGCATAATTGTGACACTCAGTCATGCAACAATAGTACTTCCCCATACCGGAAGTTTGGTATACCGTCCCGCAAGAAAGATAACTCGTATTGTCAAATATTACGAAAATCCGGAATAGGGCCATAAAATAAGGTAATTAATATCATTCACATGTCTCCCGACATGTAGGTACAAAAGAGCATTTCTCTAGTAGGTCTGACAATAAAATGCTTTAATCAAACTCTTACAACTTCACGTTAAAATTCCCTGTGGTTGTCTGTGTACAGAATAAATAATTTATAAAATTTTGCAACAGTATGCTGATATCAATTTTAAAAGTTTTAACATGGTTAAAGGCGAAATATTTTATGTGTAAACCATATCGTCCACTGGGACTTAATCGTTTTTGATTAATTGAAGTAAACAGGAAAGAAAAACAGATCGTGTGATAAGTAAACATACCGATCTTCCGAGACTGGATTTATCTTTAAATCGGTAATTAATATATTGCTAGTACGTTATACTGCTGGTTCCATCGGCTAACATATTAAACATCATATATGACAATTTCTGAGCAGGATGATAAAAATTCAACTGGTTCCGTCGTTAGAAAAAGCAAATAATTATAGGAAGTCATTAAAGCAGGAAAAAACAGTATGCCTAAATATTATGTGACGTTTGTTAACTTAACAGTGTGTCGTTGAAGTTAGTCAAAGCAGAAGTCACGATGAGGTCATTTTCTGTCCCGATTAAGATGTATAATATATGGTAAAATCAGCATAACGTTAGCGTGACATGAAATTGTATCTTTTTATGCAAGTAAGTGCCTCATGACGTCACTGATGTCAAATGGATTACAAAGCAGCTTTCTGTTTCAAAATGGTCATATATTTATCATTAGTTTTTGTTATAATCAAACATGACTAAGAGATGAACCAAAACAATGTATCTTACTAGTATAAAACTTCTGGTAAAATTATTTTGTGGTTCATGCTCTTGTTTATATTTGATTTAAAATAAAACACTAAAAACGTGTGACTTCCTTGCATTTTCACTCTTGGAAAAATGGCTGACTTTGAAGTCCACAGAGGAAGCCATATTGAGAAATTTTTCAAAAAGAGAGGATTAGGTATACATCATTCATGATTATTGTGACACATATCAAAATGTTTATAATTCAAGGATCACATTTTAAAAACTGAAGGTGATCTGTTTCAGGACACTCACATTCACGAGGATTTTATACATCTTGACATTGCATTAGCATTGCCATGTTTGTGACCAGGTCTATATTCTACAATGAAGTCAGATGCGAATGATATTTCTATACAACGGACTATTCTTCCTTTAGGTACTTTGAGACTAAAGAGCCAGATTAAAGCTTGATGGTCGGCTCTTACTGTAAAATTTATTCCTAACAGGTACTGTCTCTATAATGTTACGAACTGTTAACAATTCCTTGTCAGTTATACAGTTATTGCGTTCTGCTTTATTACAGGTGCGACTATCACATGCAGTGTCTCTGGTACGACCATCCTGAATTTGGCTTAATACCCATCAATGGCAGCGTCACTGGCATCTGTATCAAGTATACATTTACCATCGTCTTTTGGGTATGCCATTATTATATTACCAGTAGTGAATGCTTGTTTAAGTCTGTCAAAAACTTCTTAACAATTGTCAGTCCAGACAAATGCCTTTGATTTCTTAGTTAATTCTGTAAGAGGCTTAACAAGCCTAAAAAATCTTAAATAAAACGTCGATAATAAGTCCTCATCCCTAATAATTCGCGGACCTCAGATACATTCTTTGGTGTAGGCCAAGAAAGTATCTTTGCTTTGGATTTGGTTGAATTCCCTTTTCAGACTCAACCAAGAAGTTTACTTCTGGTTTCAGCAGTGAACATTTTTCTGGTTTCAGTTTTAGAAAAAAACAGTAGATTCCATCCAGAGATCGAAACTAATTGATCCACAAATCAAACGACAAATCCGAAATCAAACAACGGGAAATCGTACGAACTCATAAAGGAGTCAGACCAGGTGCGTCTCCTCCTATGCTAGCATCACCCGTCGTGCATGAGGTAAGAGTAAGGTCTGGAAATAGTCGAATTTTGGAATGTAGAACTCAGCTTCTATGTCTATGACGAAAAGATATCACTTAGCTGGGACATTTACACTTTGAAGTGTTCCACCAGCTCATGGAGACGGCATTTATTTACGCAGACACGGCCTTAATATCGTCTCAAATTCCTGCTTAAACAACTTTCCTGTCAGCAGTTTACCCCTGTTCAAAAAGTCACCATAGCATGAACAGGCTCTATTGTTTCATTTGTAACACAAACACCCTATAAACAGGGGCAGCTGGTATATTGCTGTTCAAGAGAGTGAAATTTACTATAGAAAAATTAAAGTCGTCCCTTTTGTCATAGATCTTGGATTGTAGAAGTTTTTTTTTGTCAATGTTAAGGTAAAGATTTAGGTATGAAGAAGACCGTGTTGTTTCTGTTGTGTCGTTAATTTCGAGTTCACTTGGATAAATTCGATGTAAGTAATCGCCAAATTTAGGACATTGTCTATGTATCTAAATGTGAAATTAAAGACTTGACAAAACTTGTTTTTCTTATCTTTCAAAAGTTTTTCGATCCCTTCTCGTTCATATGAATGTAGAAATAGGTCGGCAAGTAGAGGGGCACTGTCTGTTCCCACTGGGATGCCAGTCGTCTATTGGAAAATATTTCTACCGAATTCAACAAATATGTTATCAATCAGAAAGTCCAGCATCTGTAGAATCTCATTTTCGGCGAATTTGTTGTTGGAATCAATGTTGAATTGTTGTGTAGAGAGTAGATAAATCATAGGTTTTGATACTGGTACAGAATTTCAAAGAGCTGTCTTCCAAATTTTTTGAAGTTAATGGGGATCCAAATCTAATTTATACCCGAGGAAGAATAAGTTCTTTCACAGTACCTATGGAGACCTTTTACAGCAATAAATGGTAATGAAGATCTTAGAAAGAGGTTTTCTGGAACATCTGTAGGAACCTGTAATAAATCGCTGTTTGTATGGACTCTTGTGGGGTTAGGTAGGAAGATCGATTCCTTCGTCCTTTGTTTTCATTGCCAACGGAAAGCAGAACAGACTTGCGGTTTTCTAAAATTTCTTCCTTAGACAACATGGCTACCTACACGCCAGCCATGTTCCTTAGACATACCAATTTCTTTGATCAGACAGTCATAATAGTATAACTTACAGCATCCAGAATTATCTGGAGGAGAATAATCTCTAATATCAGAATATATTCTGGAAAAATTGACGCAAATAAAACCAAATCATCCAAATAGATCAGGCAAATTTGCCACTGCAACTTATTTCATCACCCGTTGACAGGTTGGGGCCTATGCAAATAACCATAAGGAGGGTTTTGTATTAGTAAAGGCCTTACATGGTCACAAAAGATGTTTTTAGAATATCTCCTGATTTTTCTGGAATTCGGTAAAAACCAATCGTTAAATCAAATGTACTAAACGCAGTAGAATCAGCTATATTATCTAAACCGTCTTCTATGCGTGGTGGTGGAAAGGCATTTTTTAGTAACTAGGTTCAACCTTCTATAATCAACATCTCGTCTTATTTTACTTCAATCTAGTACCAAAGGCCTGGACCAGGGTGAGCTAGACTGATGAATATACTTGGTCCTGCATTCAGTCTGTTAATTTCTTCTTTTCCCCGGCAAAGGCCGTTGGTACTCTATGTTGTTGTTTAGGTGGTTTGGCATCGCCTGTGTCAATACTATGTTTTATCGAATTTGTTACTCTAAGATCCGTTTCATTTTTCAAGAATGTACCAGAAAACTTTGTTAGATGTTCTGCAATGATTCTCTTTTCGGATCCTGTACAGCGTCATTGTACATATCTTGTGAATGTGGTGGCTCAATTCTACTTTAATCCCTATCAGCTACCCCTTCTTAAATAAATTTCCAATAAGTCTAACATCAGTCTCCCACTTGATAGGTTTACCTTTTTCTCGTAATTTAATACGTCTTGTAGTATTGTAATGATAATTTCATTTCTTCCGTATTTTCACAATCTTAAAATGAACGGGGTTCTACATCAAGCAGTTCAGTATTACACCAATCACTCTATCTTGGTGTAAAATAAATTTTTCATCAAATTCATAATGCGCATCGAAAATAACGTGTTTGCAGCTGACGAATTTGACAAAGTCCTAGTTTTACGGACAGTTTGTGTGATAATTTGTACATTCATTCTAATTGCAAATGTGGCCCGAGGAAACTGAAAAGATTAGTAAGTTTACATGACGAACGATCTAAAGTAGAAAATGAAAGAATACCCAATTAGACTTCCGTAGCGGTAAAAATTGACTTAATGGAGGGAACATTTCAAAATGACAAAATACAATATATGTTAAGCATTACAATTCGAAATCATTCATTCCAACGATTATTACCACTCATACCTCACTCACAACCCATGTGAAAATTGAACTCTGTAAATTAAGAAATAGGACTCTGCAAAATTTTCATCCACCAATTTGTCATACCGCAATTTAAAAAAATAGTACTACAAAAAATACCAGTTACTACAATATCGAGGTCTACCTGTGCCATATTTCTTTATAGTAAAACAGACCCAAATTAATTTGCTAAGATGACATTCAGTTTACAGCAAGGTAAAGTAGTGTAGAGCATGGAGAAGTCGAACATCTTTATGTTGTTGCAAAAGATGATGAATTAAATTTAGTATAGCTACTCTTGAAATTCGAATATGGGAATTTATACAACGATTGACCGAACAACTAATTAATGCACAAATACACGTAGCGCCTGAATGAATTAATAAAGTTGTTTGGTCACGAATTGTACAGATTCCAACAGTCGAATTTCATAAGTACAGAAATGTAGTTATTCTGTTTATTACATTAATCTAGAGGAAGTAATGGCTAAATTATATTGGATCTTTTTCTCTCATTTTCATACGTGATCATATTTTTTTCATTGTGAGGACGTCGACAGTAGCGATTGCCATGACGTCGCGCTAGTGAAATTATATTTATTTCACTTGCAAAATGTTGGGGTTTTTTCACCAAGATATCACGGTATTTCATTGCTTTCAATGTAATGTATCGTTTCCCAGAAAAATCTATCCTTTGTAAACAAATCACGATCTAAAGCAGTTGTTACAGAAAACATGTCTTTACTGTAGCCCATCAAGACGCATACCTGATTATAAACTGAATAGTCAGCAGAAAAGTACATAATGTATATCGCAAAATTCATGTTCAATTGTTCTGAGATAGACTGCTATCAGGCTATTTGGCAGGAATGGAAAACTTACACGTTTCGCATTTATGTTTTTAGCATGGGTTCTATGTCCAATGAGCCACCGTTTGTTACGAAAAACCTCAGCATATTTTCAAATATTTCTAGGTAAAATTTTGTCCCATAACGGTGGTCTTCATGGATTTCTTATCATCACAAAATCAGCCATCAAAGAAAACTTCTGCAAATCAGCAGTTTTATTTACTAATTTTATATGAGGACATCCTTGAATGTTTATTGTTTTATTTTAAATTATGTTCTGTAGCGGCAAGTACCTTGATTTTTGGAATGTGACCCAAAAAAAATCGCTTTGTAATGGTTTAATAAAGCTTTCTTTATTCTCTGAATATCATCATTTAACATGTTTCTGTTTTGGTGTTGCCCGATGTCCTCCATCTTGGATTATTTCCGATTAATGCAAAGAATGAACTCTGTAAGCACCAGCTAGTTAACAGTTTGTGCCAATTACTGTCAGCAAACACCAGTGTCTGATCAAGAAAATATCCTCATCGATACTGTGTATCCTCAGAGATAATTCATATACAATATCTTTTACTCGGATATAAATTAATGGTTTCATTACAATTCTATATTATACATGTCATCAACTCTAAACTGGCATTCTATATTTACCCAGTCCGAGTCATTTACTCTTCAATCGTAATGATTCTTTTCATTGGTATACAATTTAAGATCAGAAAAAGTAATAATGTAGCAATGACTAAAAAGAAAACCATTTGATTTGAGCGCAATAAATTCTTCTACATACGAATATCAAATTAAACGTATATTCAGATATAAAATGAACCTGTATAGTAATACATGTATTTGGTCAGTTAAATAGGATATAAATAAGATCCAGAGGAAACTTGAACTCCATACTTCGTTAACATTAGAAATTGAAGGGAAAACGTTAATTTTAGTTTCTCCAGCAGTTATATGTGCGTCTCAAAATGGTCAAACATCAAAACTGTAGAGCTGTTTTAAGCATAGTAAAAATATTGATGTCATGATAACTAATCCTCGAGTATCATTTAGATATGTCGAGTTGTTGCTGAGAGTTGTTACAGTTAACACAGTCGCTCATGCAGTCCTGGTAGACGTATGTGATATCACAGAATTGTGAAAGTTGTGAATTTTAGCTTTTCGTAATAAATAAAAATAATTCTCAAGTTTCATCAAGATATGTTGCTATTGCTGAGATACATGTTACCCTAGAAAGTTTACAGTTTTGCCACCATGTTTGTTTCAAGTCCTGGTGGTCCATATTTGATGAGTTCTGATAAGTAAAATAATCTTCAGGTTTTATTAAGATATGTCACACAGTTGCTGAGACTCAGGTTATCCCAGAGGGTTGCCGTCATTTTTGCATCAATGTTTGTTCCAAGTACTGGCGAGTTTTCATGTAGTAATCCGCGGTTACATGTAGAGGAATAATGGAAAACTAACATTTAAATTTTTAGGACAAACCTTTTCAAGCCTAGCGCGGTGCCCTGTTGTATTTGCCCCCAGGCCAAACGTCATAGACAAAGTTTGCTGTGACCTCAACACAAATGTACTGGGCAACTTTGACGTCACTGTAAACTTGGACTATGACGTTTCGTTGGGGAGCAAATCCAAGATGGCGCTATACTAACCTTGAAAGGGTCTATTCTAATAATAACTGCAAATATTATTTTTTAACCATTCCAATAATCACGGTTATCACAGGGAAATCTGGTTAATAAATGTCGAGTCCCGTTAAACAAAATTTTCACGTGCTAGAAACTTTCATTTCTTTGGGGTTAGAAGCGAACAGGAAAACATCATAAGCCGTAAATTAGGAAAATTCAGATTGCAATAAGTACACCTAACTTCATGGTCTACTGAGAATTTGGGCGGTTACCTATTGAATTATCAAGTTGTGTTGTTGGAACAAGTTGGTGTGTAATGAAAATAAACTTTCTAGTAAGATACAGAGATTACTTTTTAAATTACATGAAATTTAAATGAGTGACCTTTATTAAGTCTATATTAGATGAAACTGAATTTAGTTATTTATGGAATGACCAACTACAACTTAATCCAGTTTTTTAAAATATTGTATAAAGCAAAGATTGCAGGATCAGTTTATTCAATAATGGTTCTCAGATATAGTTAATTCTTCTAGAGGGGAATTTTATTTTAAATTTAAGTTTTGAAGATTATCTACTGAACTAAAATTAAATTGTGCAAATGGAATATATTGGTAAACTAGGAACTTACAATATAAAGATTCCCATCGAGACCGGTAGATGAATAGGTATTCCAAGAAATTAATGAGCGATTGTGCAATCACTGTAAGTTAATTTCACTATGTATTCTGTTGTGAGGTATTAAGATATACGCTCCAATTATATAAATAAGTATTTTGTTACTTCACCGAATAAAACAAAATGTATAAAATGCTCAAC